>PVIR01024288.1:0-26219 GCA_004026965.1 Petromus typicus | reverse complement strand
ACTGGGTGTGGAGACCCACACCCAGCAGCAACCAGCACCACATCCACAGTGCCGGGCGTGGTGGCTCACGCCTGTAATCCCAGCACTCGGGAGGCAGAGGCAGGAGGATTGTGATGTGAGTTTGAGGCTGAGCTCAGGGCCAGCCTGAACCACAAAGCGAGACCCTGTCTCCAAAAACCTAAAAAAAAAAAAAAAAAAAAAAAAAAAAAAAAAAAAAAATTACATAAATAAGGGCCGGGGATATAGCTCAGTGGTTCCGGCGCCTGTCTTGCAAGCGCAAGGACCCGGGTTCAATCCCCGGTAACCACATAACAATACTGGGTGTGGAGACTCACCCCAGCGGCAACCAATACCACATACCACAGTGCCAGGCGTGGTGGGTCATGCCTGTAATCCCAGCACTCAGGAGGCAGAGGCAGGAGGATTGCTGAGATGAGAGTTTGAGGCTGAGCTCAGGGCCAGCCTGAACCACAAAGCGAGACCCTGTCTCAAAAAACCTTAAGAAAAAAAAAATTACATAAATAAAAGAAAACAAACCTGTGTGAGGCTGGATTTCCTTCATATACTTTAATAACAACAAAATTATATCAGAAGATTGAAAGCAGAAAGCAGATGAAACCTCAACACACCCCCAAGGGGGCATTTGCTGGACGAAGCCAGACATTAATAAGATTTGCAAATGTGTAAAAAGAAAACGCCACTTTTCTTACTACTTTGGTTTTGTTCTGAAAAATAAGATTTTTTTTCTAGAAGAACATACTATCTATGATTACAGACACTGGAATTTTTTTTTTTTTTTTTGTATGTGCACGGTGGAACTTAAGTCTCACACATGCTAGGCAAGTATCTCTGACTGAGCTATAGCCCAGCCCTATTATTATTTTTAAATGAATGAATGTTTTTAAATTGTCTTAGTTTTAATTCCTAATATGGCAAGTCAATTTTTGTTGGGTTTTTTTTTTTTTTTTTTTTTGGGGGGGGGGTTGCTCCTGGGGATCCGTCAAACCCAGGGTCTTGCTGGTACTAAGTGACAGCCTCCAGTCTAACATGGTTAAGCGCTCATGGCTAGAATCTATGTACACAAAAGCCCTTTGGGGCCCTGTATAACTTGTAACTATATAAAAGAGCCCAGAGAACAAAACGGTTGACAACGGCTGGTCTGTTTCCACAGCAGGAAACACCAGGTGTAGACGGAGAATGTGGGTCAGCAGAGGGTGGCACTGACCAAAAGCACTTACCAAAGCGAGCCCCTTTGAGGAGGTCCCAGGCCCTGGCCTTGAGTGGGCATGGGCAGGGTGAACAAACAGGCTCGGACAGCGACAAGGTGCAGGACACAGACTGGGAGGGGCTTCTGTAGAGGCCTTGGAGGCGCCTGACTCCCTTTGCTGCCCTGTTGGGGTTTCCAGTATGGGGGGCCAAGCACGTAAATAGCTCTCCCCACTAAAACCTGTCCAGGAAAGCCTGTGTCTTCCCTCCCCCCTACCCACGCAAAGGACTTGAGCCTTAAAATTATCGTCACCACAGCCGTGCAGCGGACAATACAGAGGGGACATTATGCACTCAGAGAGAGGCTTCGTTGTTGGCGCAGTGGAGACAGCAGCGCTCTGTTCTGAGCCGGCCGGGGGCTGCTCATGTGCTCACCCCAGACCCTCACACCCGAGTCACCTCCTCACCTAATGCCAATCTCACAGGCTCACCCTAGGGGTCTCCTCAGGCAGAGGCTATGGCACACAGGAGCCCCGGGACGGGCTCAGCTTTCTTCACCCCCACACTGCAAATGCCCACTCATCGACACCTGCTCTGGACCCTCACTGCCAGCCCCGCACATACGCATGAATTCTGCTACAGGCATCTCCACCTGGGAAGCCCCGATAGGAGTGGTACACTGCAGGGGACACAGGCACCCACCCTGGGGACACTGAGGACAAATGCCCTGCCTGGCCCACCCCACACTGCCTGGCCAGGATCACAGGGACTGAAACCAGCAGCCGCCTAGGCTGGGCCAGACGTGCCTGGACCCACAGAGGGACACAAAGGCTGTGTTGTTGCTTTGCCAAACACTCCCAGCTCTGGAGTGCGAGGGAGGGACCTAGACAACCAGTGCCCCTACCCCAACCCCTGCGGTGGCCCTCTAGCCCGACTGGACTTTAACCTGATTAGGCCACCACCAGTGCCTGGGTGCAAGGGCTGGGGGCCACTCCAAACCTCCTGATAAAACCTTTCCAGAGAAGGCTCCTAGGCCCAGAGCTCAGCCTCCACCCCAGGCCTTTTCTCCTCTGAAATAGTCTCTCTCTTTCTCTTTCATTTTGTAATTTTTTTTTCCAGTGGTAGGATTGAACCCAGGACTTCACATTATGATGCCAGGTAAGTGGTCTACCATTGAGCCACATCCGCAGGCCCCAGGCTGTTTCCCTCCCAAGGATTTGCACAGGCTGGTCCCTCAGCCTAGAGCTTCCTCCCCTGCCTTTGTCTGGAGAGCTGTTCATCTTCCTTTAGGATGTCAGACCACTTCCCCTGAGAATTCCTCTTGGCCCCTAGTCAGGTTGCCCCTTGGCGCTTCCTCACAAACCAGGAGTCCAGGACACTCACAGCAGCATCCGAAGCACAGGGAAGGACCAGATCCCAGCTGCGTCCCAGGCCAGGGCCTGACCAGCCTCAAGACCACCCCAAGTCATAGTCCAGTCATCATGGAGCCCCTCGGTAGGGGCCACTTTCTCACACCCAGGCTTTGATCTCTGCCTGGGATATTCTCTCATCATTTGCTTGACAAGTCCTACTCATCCAAGTGGTAGTTGTTTTTGTTTTTTATTGAACATTTTTGAGCTTGACTGTGTGCCAGGCACCATCTGAAGAGATGTACACCGACCAGCTCTAAATCCTCACAACCCTCTGCCATAAGTACTTCAATTGTTCAGAGTTGAGCAGGCACCCGGCCACAAAGTTCCCTTCTAGCTGGACCTTTCCCACTTCAAAGATGAGGAAAGTAAAGCACAGCATGGTCAGCTCTTCCAAGGTCACACAAATCACACAGGAGCCCCTCCAGTCCCTTCCTCCAGTCCTTTCCTCCATCATCTTCCTCAGCCTCCTAGCCCAGACTAGGGACCTTTGCTCTGAGTACCACAACCTCAAATCATCTACCAGTTCAGCTCCTCTCTTGATTTCGAACCCACTAAAGACTCCTAGCAGCATGCATATATATTATCCCTCCGGGTCCTAGGAACACAGCCTGCAGCACAAAACGTGGTATATGAAAGCTCAACTGGACTGAATTTTCACTGAATAATCCAAAGCGTAACAAAGATGGAGAGGAGGTCAGGTGTTGGCCTAGAAAAGCCCAAGGACTTTTCGCACTGCACATGCCCCATCTGCTCTATCACTCACTGCAAGGCAGCTGTCCCTGGTTAAGGACCCATAGGGATATCTGAAGGCCCAGCTGCTCTCAGATGTCCATGTTCCCTAGGCAAGGCGACCCTTGAAATTCTTAGCCAAAGAGATAGGGCCTTGTAAGAACCTGGTGCCTGGGCCAGGGATTTAGCTCATTGGTTCCAGTATCTGTCTTGTAAGTACAAGGTCCCAAGTTCAACTCCAGGTAATCACATACCACAATGCCAGATATGGTGGCTCACGCCTGTAATCCCAGCACTCAGGAGGCAGAGGCAGGAGGACTGCTGTGAGTTTGAGGCTGGCCTAGGCAGCGTAAACTACAAAGTGAGACCATGTCTCAGAAAAAAAAAAAAAAAAAGTCTGGTGCCTACTGCCCTTTCTTAGACCCACTTCCCATCAATGCTTGCAAACACTGCTCAGACCTCAACCAATGGAGAGCTGTGGGTGGAGTTTGGCATCTGTACCCAAGGAAGTCAGACAAAATGCCAGCTGCCTATATCATCCGTTATTGTGATGATGACAATGAAAATGATGATGACTTTCATGGGCCCCAAGAACCTTCGAGTCATTCCGCTCTCCAACCATGCTAAAGGATTCCTGGACTGAACTAGGCTGTAGGCCTTGGAAATACGAAGGCAGCTCAGCTTCAACTGCAAATATATGCTCCAGGCCGCCAACGACTGGGCCAGGTCTAGGGGAGAAGAGACATGATGGACCCTGGCGCTGCGCTCTGGTTGTGTACAAGCTGTGCAATGGGCACTTGACGGTCCCTTCCCTCTCCTCTGTGACGGCTCCATAAGGGAGCTCTGAAGTACTGTGCTGCCCTCATTTTATAGATAAAGAAAGTAAGGTCAAAAGCAGGTAAGTAATAACAGTTACTACTACAAACATGCACTGATAAGAGGGGGGATGGTGGCAAACACCTGTAATCCCCGCACTCTGAGAGGCTGAGGCAGGAGGATCAGGTGCAAATTCAAGGCCACCCTGGGCTTCATGGTGAGTCCAAGACAAAGTCCAGGCCTGAACTACACAGTCAGACTTTCTCAAAAAACAAAAAACATATGCCAGGGATTTAACTCAGTGGTTCTGGTCTTTGTCTTGAAAGGGCAATGTCCCGAGTTCGATCCCCAGCACCCACATACCACAAGACTGGGCATGGTGACTCACACCTGTAATCTCAGCACTTGGGAGGCAGAGGCAGGAGGATTGCTGTGAATTTGAAGCTTGCCTGGGCTACATAGTGAGCTCAGGGCCAACCGGAACTATAAAAGCAAGATCCTGGGCCGGGGACTTTGCTCAGTGGTTCTAGCATCTGTCTTTCAAGTGCAAGGTCCTGAGTTCGATCCCCAGTAACCACATACAACAATGCTGGGCGTGGTGCTCTTGCCTGCAATCCCAGCCTTCAGGAGGCAGAGGCAGGAGGATTGCTGAGTTCCAGGTTAGCCTGAGCTACATAGTGAGTCCAGGACAAGCCTAAACTATAAAGTGAGATCCTTTCTCAAAAAAAGCAAAATCCTATCTAAAAAAAAAACCAGACAAAAACAAACCATTGCCACTGGTCTGATGCTAAGCAGGGCCTCTGCTATCTGTTCCCCAGTGCAACTTCATTGTACTAATTAGGGAACAGAGATCCACAAAGGTCACTGCCCTCGCAGATCATAGAAACAAAATGAGCCTAAATCCTGGCCTGTCACCCTCCAGACCCCGGGCACACGAAACACGCATGATAAGGACTAAGAAGGCAACACAAGTAGATCTGCCTGGGGCACAAGCAATAAATGGTAGTCCATCGGGTTAGAGTGGTAAGTGTGACTTCATGGAAGAGGAAGAAGGAGCAAAACCACAAAAAACGGTTAGGGTTTCAACACCAGGTGGGGAGATGAGGGACCCCCGCGGAGGGGCAGCAGAGCACACTTCTGTGGTCCGCGGCAGAAGCTGTGGAGTATGCCTCCAGGGCACAGGGCTGGGTGAGAGTGGACTGCAGCCACATCAGGGCTCCGGACCCTACTCTAGCAACAGCGGCCATTAACGGCCCCGGCTGTGAGTTCAAATTCTGGATTTGCCATTGACCAACTGTGGTATATTGGGAAAAAAAAATACCTTCTCTCCAAGTCGCAGTTTCTTTATCTGTAAATGGGTATAATAATAATGTCTGCCTATCAGGAT
The DNA here is from genome assembly GCA_004026965.1 of Petromus typicus. Classification (NCBI taxonomy): domain Eukaryota; kingdom Metazoa; phylum Chordata; class Mammalia; order Rodentia; family Petromuridae; genus Petromus; species Petromus typicus. Next base: position 20,669 of record PVIR01024288.1, on the reverse strand, counting down.
CAATCTAAGAATTCCTAAAAAGGGACTATGACCACACTAAGGTAATCATTTAACTGTTATCTCCTGTTCATTAGCCATTTATCCCCCTCCCTGCAATCCCCTTCATGTCACATAGTCAGTCCTCATGCTGGGACACAGGTGGGTGCCCTTGCCAGGGGCCTTGCGCTTGCCCTCGACCTTCGGTCTTTACCTGAACGAGCCAAAAACAGGGCGGACTTTCAGAAAACATGTTTCACAGCTGAAGCGCTGTCTTGTCCAGTCATGTCAGGGGACCCGTCTCCACTATCTTTCTGGACTTCCGCAGAGAGGCGCTAAGCCACTCTACTTACCGTTCTCCTTTTCTCCTTCCTATCTGGCATCTGCTATCAGTCTGTTGCTCTTAGCCAACCACGCTCCATGTGCACAAGACTGAGTCTCCTGTGCCATCACGTCCCACCATAAAGGACAGTGCAGAGCACACGTGGCAGGTGCCAAATAAATACTTGTAAAATCAGGGGGTGCACACCTGTCATCCCAGCACTCTGGGAGGCTGAGGCAGGAGGATTACAAGCTCAAGGCCAGCCTCGGCAATTTAACAAGACCCTGTCTCAAAAAATAGAAAGGATTAGAGATATGGCTCAGTAAGAAAGCCGTGGGCTCAATCCTTAGTACGACCAAAAGAAATGAAATAAAAAGGAAAGAAGGAAAGAGCTAGAGAGAGAGGAGGAATTAATAAAAAACAAAATCTGAATTAAAAATCTGAGTTAGGCCAGGCGTGGTAGCTCACACTTATAATCCCAGCACTCAGAAAGCACAGGCAGGAGGACTGCTGTGAGTTTGAGGCTTGCCTGGGCTACATAGTGAGCTCAGGGCCAGGCTGAACTACAAAGTGAGACCCTGGCTCAAAAAAAATAAATAAATAAAATCTGAGTTTGTGTCCCCAGCAAAAGGCAACACCTTGGAAACATCAGCCCCATACCCTCCAAGTTCCCTGCTTAGGGCCAGCATACAGTCACCACACCTCAGTGCCCTGACCGCTCCCCAAAGCGCTGTCACAGCCTGTCTCTGGGCCACCTCCTTCCCACATCCCATCTCAGAGTTAATTTCCTTTGGCATAAACTGACTGTGATGAGCCTGGTCTCCAGCAAGACCCCGCAGTCTCCAGGGAGCAGTGGGAGGAACTAACTGCATGACTTACGGGCCTTGAGGGCCCAGGCGCCCAGCTGTTTCTGATGGCTCTGGACACCTCCAGCCCCTCTAAATCAACCAAGATGGAGCGACCTGGAGAGCTGCCCGGCCCTACTCAGGCTCGGCTGGTGCCCCTGGCAGACGCCTCCCAGGTCAGGGGGCGCGGGCTGCGCGGAAGTGGTGACTTCATCCCGGCTGACTCACCCCACCAGCCACAGCAGTGGACTGCAAAGGGGACCAGCAGCATGCTCTCCAGTGTGGGCCTGCTGGGATCCTTGCCCTCCATATGTACCTCAGGGTCCCCAGATACACTGCACCCTGCCCTGCCCTGCCCCATGTATCATCCAAAGACTGTCCTTTAGATAGTCCAGGTTTTCCTTCGGCTCTACTCTGGTCCAAAGAGGTCTAGCGCTCAAGCTCGTGGCCCTGGTAGCAGCCAGGTAGAGAAGACCCTGTTTCTTCAGCGGTAGAGTGGCAAGGTGGTGACCCCTGCAGACCTACTAGCCAGAGGTATCAGGCAAAAGTGACTGGCAAGGGAAAATCTTGGAAAGAATTGTAGGAGGGGGCAGAGGACAAGTGGGTCTCACACTGCAGGCTCAAGCAGTCCTCTTGTCTTGGCCCACAGTGCCTAGAATGAAACCTGTCCTCCTCTCCTCTCTATCACATTTAATGTTCTCAAATTCTAAAGAAACCTCAAACTCACAGCAATCTTCCTGCCTCTGCCTCCTGAGTGCTGGGATTACAGGCGTGAGCCACCATGCCTGGCACTGTGGTATGTGGTACTGATTGCTGCTGGATGTGAGTCTTCACACCCAGTATTGTATGTGGTTACCGTGGATCAAACCTGGGCCCTGTGCTTGCAAGACAGGCGCCAGAACCACTGAGCTAAATCTCAGCCCTGGTTTAGGGTTTTTTTGCAGTACCAGGGATCAAACTTGGGCCCTTGCGCTTCCAAGGTAGGCACAGTACCACTTGAGCTACATCCCCAGCCCTGTTTTTGAGACAAGAGTCTTGCTCTGCAGTCTAGCTGGCTTTAAACTCCTGGCAATCCTCTTTCCTCAGCCTCCTGAGTGTTGCAATTACAGGCATATGCTGCCATGCCTGGCTCAGTATACCACTTCTACCGAGCTTCTCCTAGATCGTCAGTCTGACGTCAGAAGCCCACGTCTGTGTTTCCCACCCCAGCACCACTGCCTCATGTCTGTCTCTCAGATGTTGGTCTTCTGCTCCCTGCATCTCTGGGGTCCAGCCCAGAGCTGGCTTGTGGCTGCGGCTCACAAAGAGTGGGCTCATTTGAACTGAATACCTGGCCTTTCCACGTTGGCTGACAGATGCTGGGAGCTTCGTGTTGAGGCTTCTGAGGCGGCACACACGCACCCAGTACTCCTGGCACAAAGTGAGCACTCGGCAGAGGCCAGCTGTTAGTGTCACCATTGCTCTTGGGAGCTGCACCCCACCTTCACCCAGCTCCACCCTCAATAACACTTCAGCAACCCAGGAGCCAGGCAGGGAGCCACTGAAATGCACCTACCATAAAGACTATCACAATGGAGACAGCTGCCCCAAGCCTGAGATCTATAGGGCCTACCTACTTGCTCAGGAGATCAGCTCCAACTTCTGGGGTCTCAGTAGCTTCTTTTACAAAATAACAATGACTCTCACCCTTTAGAAGTCCAGAGACAGATACTTGATTCCTCTTTTTTTTTTTTTTTAAGGTTTTTTTGAGACAGGATCTCGCTTTTGTGGTTTAGGCTGGCCCTGAGCTCAGCCTCCAACTCACATCACAATCCTCCTGCCTCTGCCTCCCGAGTGCTGGGATGACAGGCGTGAGCCACCACGCCCGGCACTGTGGTACGTGGTACTGGTTGCTGCTGGGTGTGGGTCTTCACACCCAGTATTGTTATGTGGTTACCGGGGAATCGAACCCGGGCCCTTGCGCTTGCAAGACAGGCGCCGGAACCACTGAGCTAACTCCCCGGCCCAGATACTTGATTCCTCTTAATTAGGGACACTGCTCAGTGGCCCGACTAAGGCCTGGGTATGGGCTCAGAAGATGGAGACTTCAGAACCACAGCCCTACAGGTAACGGCCCGGCTCCACCCAACCTCGGGCCTGTGGTGAAACCCTCAGAATGGGCTCCTATCTCCACCCCGTACTTCCTGAGTGACCTTGGGTAGTGCGTCTCATTCAGGCTGCTTCTTCATTTATAAAATGGCAGTGGCTTCTTAAGACTCCCAGCCTTCCCAGAAACCCTAGACTTTGTAGAGGATTAAATAATTGAGTAAAGAATGTGCTCAGGCTGGGGTGTAGACCTGTAGTCTCAGCTTCATAAGAGGCTGGAAAAGAGTAAAATTCTGTCTCTCAAGAATGAACCTGGGGCCTTTACAATGAACTTGGATAGGGTCTTAAGTCACTAAGCTACCCAGGCTTGGCTTGAATTCATGATCTTCCTCCCTCAAGCTCCAGAGTGCTGGGATTACAGGTATGTGCACCTTATCTGGCTGAGATTCTGTCTCTTAAAAAAAATAAAAATAGAGGGCTGGGGATTTAGCTCTGTGGTTCTGGTGCCTGTCTTGCAAGCACAAGGACCCAGGTTCGATCCCCCGGTTAACCACATACAATACTGGGCATGGAGACTCACGCCCAGCAGCAATCAGTACCACAAACCACAGTGCCGGGCGTGGTAGCTCACACTATAATCCCAGCACTCAGGAGGCAGAGGCAGGAAGATTGCTGTGATGTGAGTCTGAGACTGAGCTCAGGGCCAGCCTGAACTACAAAGCGAGACTCTGTCTCAAAATTAAAAAAGAAAAAGAAAAATATACATTTAGGCATTCTACAGGAGACCCAGGAAGTGTTCAACAAATATGACCTTTATCACCATCATCACCATTCCTCCAATGCTATCTCTCTGTCTTTTTTTTTTTAAGTTTTTTGAGACAGGGTCTCACTTTGTAGTTCAAGTTGGTTCTGAATTCAGCCTCAAACTCAGAAATCCTGCCTCTGCCTCCCGAGTGCTAAATTACAGGCATAAGCCACCACAGCCGGCATTGTAGTGTATGGTATTGATTGCTGGTGAGCATGAGTTACTATACCTGGCACTGTTGTATGTGGTTACCGGGGATCGAACCTGGGACCTGACACTTGTAAGACAGGTACCCAAACCACTGAGCTAAATCCCCAGCCCCTCCAATGCTATCTCTTGGGTTCTATATAGGAATTATAAGTACTTGCCTCATGACTCAGTGTGAGCCTACATGAACTAGTAGTTGTAGCACTGGGTTAGGCACACTATATATACTCAATAAATGATGGCTGCTTTTTTTTATTCTAGTACCAGGAATTGAACTCAGGACCTTGTACTTTCCAGGTGGGCACAGAGCCACTGAGCTAAATCCCCACCCGTGATGGTTACATTTATTGTTACAGTTACACATTCACTATAGTCATTACTCCACACAATACTTATACTGCCCAACTCCTGAGCATCAGGCAAGTGGATCCTGAGAGTGAATGAACCTCAGTTCTCTTGGGGGAACTTAGCAATAAGCAAAGATAGCCCTATGCTCACAGGAGATACAGTCTGAACACACATAGCTTAGCTGATAGGCAAATGCTTGTGGGTCTGTCATGTGTGTACATGTCAGTGTGTGTGTGTGCATGGAGTTGATGTATGTAGAGGTATATCAGGTGTCCGTGGTAGTAAGGATGCATCTGGTGCTCAAGAATAAACCTGTGTAGAGATGGAGATTTCGCTCAGTGGTTCTGGCACCTGTCTTGCAAGTGCAAGGATCCAGGTTCAATCCCTGGTAACCACATACAATACTGGGCATGGAGACTCACATCCAGCAGTAATCAGTACCACATACCACAGTGCCAGGCATGGTGGCTCATGCCTGTAATCCCAGCACTCAGGAGGCAGACAGGAGGACTGCTGTGATGTGAGTTTGAGGCTGAGCTCAGGGACAGCCTGAACTACAAAGCAAGGCCCCATCTCAAAAAAAAAAGAATAAACCTGTGTAATACACACAGGTATACACGTGTGCTGTATATGTGACATTGCAGCAAGTGTATACATGAGTTACACATGGAAGCAGAAAGACATACAGGCCAGTGAACGTGGGGGTGAGCATGGGCAGAGGCGCAGGCAGAGGTGGGTGAGAAAAGCATCCAGTACTGAGCTGTGCTCTCTACAGCTCAAGAGAGAGCTCTCAGAGGCCATCACATCCGTCCCATGGAATGCACCTTGCCCATGGATCTGCACATCTTCCCCAGTGCAAAGCTATGCTTTCCACAAAGCTATGGTTTCCACGACGTCCTTTCTCCACACTCAGCACTCCTGTGTGACACCAGAATGCAGCAGTCCCCAAACCCTAAATGAACCAGTCAGCCATGCATTCAAGGTTACATACAATTTGGATGTTCTCTCATCCCACAAGCACTCAATATCAACACTCCTTGTTCCCCTACCGCTTGAAGGGCAAAGAGCTAAGTTACTCGGACTTCTTTCCTACTGAAGAAATGTGGTGGTTGACAAAGATGTGAGGTTAGGCATGGGTCCAGCAGAGGCAAGCCCTCAAGCATTAACCAGATCAGCACCTATGAGCAACTACAACTCCAAGATACAGCTGTGAGAAAGCAATTCTGTTTTTTTTTGAGACAGGGTCTTGCTCTGGATGAAAAAGACCTAGTCACTAAGGTTCGAGGTGGGCAGTAGACATCCATAGGTGTGATGCCCTTTTGGGGAACTGACCAACTGCTATACCACAGTCACTTTTCCCTTCCAGGCCCTGGGATAGAGAACCAGAGACAGATGGACCAAACGTTCTTCTGCCCCTCAAACCAGTGTTCAAACCCCAGCCCTTAGTTCAAGCCCTGGTTCTAACGGTGATGGTAATGTTAACACAGGGAGCATTTATCTGGTAAGTATCTGCATCTACACCCGCATTTTCCACGTACTGTTCCATCAAAGCCACATACTGTTTCAGTGGGCTTTGGGACCATCAGTGTTACCCACATTTTATAAGAGGGCACAAGGGCCCTCTGGGATGCAATTCATTGGTGGAACAGTATTTGGGGGACAGAAATAGGACACTCAACTTGTATTCAGGTTTGATCTATTGAAGTCCAGAGCCCAAACTTTTTTGGGGGTTGGGAATTAAATCCAGGGCCTTTGAGCTACATCCCTAGTTTGTTTTTTATTTTGAGACAAGTCCAAGTCCCTAAATTGTGCAGGCTGGGGTAGAAGTTTGATCCTCTCCCTCAGCTTTCTAGATAATTAGGATCACAGATATCCACCACTACACTAGCATAGAGCCCAAACTCCTAACCACAGGGTCCTACCTTACAAAGGATTGTAGGCAGTCTCTTTTCTCTCATTCTCCCCAGTTTGTGCAATGATATGCCAGGTCCCACGACTTACCTCAGGGACACCCAGCAAGCCTCTCAGCGAGGGCCAGGGCCACCTCTCAAGTCTGGTGAAGCATGTAGGTGACAGGACCACCCCAGACCCACTGACATAAACTCATATAATTTCCTCCTCATATCTGAATGCTCACTAGGGGAAGAACTCGGAAAATCGCTAGGGTGAAAAAATGCCGTGGACTGAAGGACACTAGACTACGGGTGTCCCTCCCCCACCAAGCCCTCTAGGGAGAAAATTCAGATCATAAGTCTGAGGGTACCCTGAGCCCTGGTTACTGCTCCTTCCTCACCAAATAAGCAATACTAATGGAATTCCAGAGGTGCTGCTGATTATAGGGGTGAGAAGGAAGAAATGGTATCCCCTACAACTTCCTCTGCCCTCAGCCAGAGAGGCACAAAGGTATTAACTGCTCCGCCTCTTTGTCCCCAAACTTGAGTGGGGAGGGAGCAACTTGTACAGCTTGTGAGGGGGGGCAGTAGCCAGCTACACCGGCAGGAAGGTAGGAGCACCTCACAGACAAAGGCCGACCCCAGCCAGGCCTACTGACCAGCCGCCCACTCCCTCCCCCCTAAGACAGACGGCTTGGCAGGGCTGAGCGCCAGCTCCTAACTCCAAACTGAGTTCCCGCCGAGCGTGCTTAATGCAGCCGCAGTGACATTTTCTGCCCTCGGAGGCAAAAACAGGAACCCGGCCATTTTGATGAAGGACGCCCAGACTGCTGGCGGGAGAATAGTAGGGTCGGCTGTTACTCTTGCACTCGCTTCGGTAACTGCGTCTCAACGGGGGGGTTGGGGGGTGGGGTCGGGCGGGGGCGCGCCGTCCTAAGCCAAGGCCTAAACCAAAGGATCACAAAACCAAGTCGCCAGACGGGGAAGCTGCTTCTGAAGAACCTTCAACTCTCTTGTACAGGTGGGGACACTGAGGCCCATATGGCTGACACTAAATCTGGAAAAGCAAAAGGAGGTACTGAGGAAAGCCCCAGGAAGAAGCCTCGAGGCATAGCCAATGGGCTGCCACGCGGCGGACCCAGTGGGCCATAAAGACCCTTCCCAGGAGTCTGCACCCCCAGCCCTCGCCCCATCGCACCCTCAGGAGGGCGCTTGCGCTGCCTCTACCCTCCAAGCAGCGAGAGGGTTAAGCTTCCTCGCGGTACTTGCCGCAGTAAGTGGAAAGGAAAGAAGTGTCAACTCTGTTCTCACCACAGCGGGGCTGTCGCATGGCACCTCCCCCCCGCCCGGCGCACCCCGCCCGGCCTGCTCCCTCGCCCTCCCCTCGGAGCCCGCGCGCACACACCTCCCACCGCTTTGCCCAAATTATTTTCGATCCCGGGAGACTCCGGATGCCAGACGCGCTCGGCGGCGGCGGCGGCGGCGGTGGCGGCGGCGACCGCGCCTGATTCATTGCGCCAAAGCTGCAGATGCGACCTCCCGCCTGCGCCCCGTGCCCCGGCCCGCGCCGGGCTGCGCGCGCCTGGAGACGGGGGGGGGGCAATTTATAGGCGCTTTCCCCTCCCCACAAAAGGCGGGCTCTGGCCCCCCGGGGCCAGGTCCCCTGTCTCCAGCTCCCCGGGCTGCGCTAATTAGCTTCCTCCGGGGGCGCCACGCGGTGTGAGGGGCGGCAATTTCCCGGCTGGGCTGCGGGGGAAGCGCTCTTGCCGCCTGGGAAGGTGAAATGGGAAACTCGATTCAAAGAGAGCTTTCCTCCCCCCTCCCGCCAAGCACCGTAGAAAACGGGTTTGAAATTCCTCCTCTTTTTTTTTTTATTTATAGTGCACGGTCTCCATGGCAACCGCGGAGGAGGTCACGGTAGCTGGGCCCCCGCGCGTCACCCCGCGCCTCGCCGGCTGCAGGCGCCCGGATTGCGGCCTCCCAGGCGCCGTGGCCCGCGTGGACTCAGCTCGGAGTTCTCCGCCCCCGCTCCGCCCTGCAGACGGCCCTGGCCCCCGCCATAGGACTGTGCCGGGTCCCAACCGGGAATATCGCACCTGGGCAGCAGTGCGTTAAACTGTACCTCTGTCCCCGGGCTCTAGCACGCGGGACTGCGCCACAAAACACGTGCCAACGCCGAGACGGGCACATGCGCTGCAAGAAGGGCTCTCTGCACTTCTGGATGCCCTAGGGAATCGACCTGTACTGGTGCGCGACTCGAGCTCTTGCCAAGACCACCCGTAGCTAAGAAGGCTGGCTCTGGCATCAGGGTCCTGCGTGGGTAGCTTAGTAGCTGTGACTTTAGCAGTGGCAACCTTTCTGTGCCTCAGTGTACTCGTCACCAAAATGGAATTGATATTTAAATCGATTCAAAGAACGTTTAATGCTCAACACAGTCCTCAGCAAGTGGTTCTGAAAATTCTGTGGTTGGGGATATTTTTTCCTGGGTGGGAAAGTCCAGACCCAAAAAGCTTTATTTAAGGGTGCGCGCTCAGCCGGGAGCCTAGGAGCTACGCCTCAAGAAGCGTCCCCACAGCGGCCTAGGCGCACTGGCCACAGGTGAGCCAGCGTGCGAGCGCCGCTCCGAGCCCGGGCCAGCCTGGGGCGAGGTGGGCGGGGCCGGTGTCTCCGCAGCTGGCCACGTCTGTACCCGGAACCCTGGAATCGGGAGGCCCCCCGCGGCGCCTTCACCACCACCACTACCCCCCGCCGCCCTTCGCTCGGTCGCTCCGGCACCACTAGCAACAGGCCAGCTTGCAGTCCCTCCCAGAGCTGAGGCCGCACCTGCCCCACCGGATGGCGGCCTCGGGACCGGACCGCGCCCCCCACCGCGAACACTTCCTCTCGGACCCCAGCGCCCCGTCCAGTGCGCAGGGGGAGGGGACTGGACCGCCCCCGCCCCACTAGCTTCCCACAGCCTAGGCTGCCCGGAGCCGGGGAGGCAGGAAGTCTCAGAGCCGGGGCGTGGAGGCGGGGTGGGGGCAGGAAGTTGGGGGTGACTCTCCCAGAGACCCCAGACGAGGCCCAGGCGTGGGAGCGGGTGCGTAGGGATTAAGGGCGCCCCCCTCCCCTGTAGTTTTAGGCCATGTGACCCGGCTGGAGCGCCCCGCAGGGGTGAGGGCGAAGGCCCGTACCTCTGGCGACCCCCAGCAGCGCTCGCGAGGAGGGAGGGGCAGCCTTTGTCTACTTTGCTGCACAGTCAGGCCCCCACAACCCCTCCCCACCTCGCCCCGCCGGCCCTGCACAGCCCGGGTTTTCCATCCGGCCCGGCTCGGCTCGGCAGCTGTCAGGGGACCGAGCTGACCTTCGCGAGCAGGGAGTTTCAATTAGCCGCAGATCAGATAAGCGGGCGGGCCCGGCTCTCTGGGCACCGCGGGGGCGCAGCCCCGCCCCCGCCACGCCGCGCCAAACGCGCTCCAGATGGGAACAAAGATGAGGACGCTGCTCCACCTGCCTCCCCGGGGAGGGGGGAAGAGGAGGCCCCGCAGGGAGACGCTTCCCACCCGAGGAAGGAGTTGTGCACCCTCCCCTTTGGGGCTGGGATCCCTTGCTCTGGACCCGGGTCTGGCCAAGATAATCTTTGCGGCTGTTTACCTCCTGCATTGACCTCATCCCTAGTTGGGCATCGTGCCCCCCCTCCCCCGGAGGGAGCTTTTGCCATCTCTGATCTCATCTGAAGCCTCCCTGGGAATCTGGGAAGGGAAAAGGACACCAGAAGAAGGAAACTGAGGCAGAGAGAAACTGGGACTTCTTGATCCAGTTCACACCAAACACACATTATTATCTCAGCTATTTATTGAGTGCCTACTAAGTGCCAGGTACTATTTAAACTGGTGACACCAGAAAACAAATAGTCTTGTTCCCAGCCTCAGAGAAAACATTCTAGTTCAGGGAGGCAGACCATAATCAAGTAAACAAATAGTTGAACAAGATCACTGTAGAGAGTTGGAGGAGCCAAGAAGACATTAAAATAGGTCATGTGAGACTGACTTAGGGAGGGCACCATATTAGCAGCTATTGTAGTCAGGAAAGGCCTCTCCGAGGTGAGATGGAACTGAGCCCTAATGGACTGGGACCCATCAACTAAACAAAGGAGAGGGAGTCAGTATGCTTGGTGGGGCACAGCTCAAGCTGGGGCTCCCAGGCGGGAAGGTTTTACCTTGAAAGTGGAGAGGAAGACTTTTTTGAGGCATGACCATAGGCCCAGAGCAGATACACATAGGACAGCGCCTTGCAAGCCAGGTGAGGGGTCAGGGTTTGTAAAATACAGCAGGGAGTTGGGCGTGCTAGCACAAGGCTGTAATCCTAGCACTCAAGGAAAGCAGATCCTGCTTTGAGTTCAAGGCTAGCCTAAGCTCCATAGAAAGACCTTGTCTCAAAAAAACAAACCAACTAGCTGAGTGATCTTTTCCAGGTATTTCAATCAATTTCCTCAAGTATTTAAAAGCAAGGGTTGGATGATCATCTAGACTGTCACTGCAAAGTTTGAAGTGAAGTACCATGTAACATGTGGAAAGTGTTTACCACAGAACATGGTATAAAGGAGAGGCTCAAAAATTTTGGTTTAGAGCTGGGGAGTTAGCTCAGTGGTTCAGGCGCCTGTCTTGCAAGCACAAGGAGCCGGGTTTGATCCCCGGTAACTGCATACCATACTGGGCGTGGAGACTCACGCCCAGCAGCAACCAGTACCACATACCACAGTACCAGGCGTGGTGGCTCACACCTGTAATCCCAGCACTCGGGAGGCAGAGGCAGGAGGATTGCTGTGATGTGAGTTTGAGGCTGAGCTCAGGGCCAGCCTGAACCACAAAGCGAGACCCTGTCTGAAAAAAACCTAAAAAAAAAAAAAAAAAATTGGTTTAGCAGAGCGTGGTAGTGCACTCCTGTAACCCCAGCACTTGGGAGGCTAAAGAAGAAGAATCACCATGAATTCAAGGCCAGCCCCCACTCACTACAGTGAAACAGTGAGACAGTGAGTTCAAGGACAGCCTGAACCATACAGCAAGACCCTATCTCAAAAAACAAAACAAGATCATGGGTGTTGTTGCTATTCCTCCCACCACCTCCAGACACCCGCATTCCCCCCCACACCGGGTACTGAGGATCAAACCCAGAACACCGGGCTTGCAAGGCACCTGCTTCTTTGCACCAGATTCTTCCTCAACATTCTACTCTTCTCAGGAGGTCTCCCCCTTATCCAAAGGCCCTGACTCCCCAGCCTGGGATACCTCTAACAAATCTTCAATAGCCTCCATGTGATGATCAACTTGTCTGTCAGGAGAAGTGATAGTTACCACATCTCTGATCGGTCAAGATGTTGCTTTTGTGAATGGGGGGTCGCCTTTCCACCTGGGGATGGTGAGTGCGCAGAATCAGGACGCGTACCCTGGAGAAGGTTTCAGGAACTCTTCCAGCGTTTATTAGGCTTAAGTGTGTTTTATAGCAAGGGGTCACAGGGCGTGGTAAAAGCTGGGAAGGGAGGAGGGTCCACTGGTTTAAACCTAGGGTCTTGCTCAATAAGGAGGTTTTGTGAGCAGGGGCCTAACATGACATGATCAGGACTATGGGGGAGGTGAGGCCATGGGTGAGAGACAAAAATTGCAGGGGTGTTAAGAAGGCCACTGACAAGGCTCAATGCATGGGCGTGAGTGTGCTCAAGCCCCTCAGGGTCTCCGAGTCTGTAGGGAGCCAAGTCTCAACCTTTCAGGCTCAGGAGCCAGGCATACAGTTCATTTGCCCTTGCCAAACTTGAACCTCTCCCTTATTAAGAGACTCCCTCAGAATCTGCAGTGAGGACCCAGAAAATCACACCCAGGCCCTGTCCTCAGGCAGATGCCTAGATCATAGATTGCTGTTGTTTTTGTTCTGTTTTGGTTTGGTTTGGTTTTTTTGAGACAGGGTCTCGCTTTGTGGTTCAGGCTGGCCCTCAGCTCAGCCTGAAACTCACATTACAGCAATCTTCCTGTCTCTGCCTCCCAAGTGCTGGGATTACAGGCGTGAGCCACCACGCCCGGCACTATGGTATATGGTACTGGTTGCTGCTTGGCATGAGTCTCCACGCCCAGTCTGGTATGTGGTTACCAAGGACAGAACCCGGGTCCTTGTGCTTGCAAGACAGGTGCCAGAACCACTGAGCTAAAGCCCCAGCCCCAAGATTGCTGTTGGTTTTGACGTTTTGTTCTCTGGGAGCTGAGAGCAGGGCACAGAGGACAGAAGGGGAGGAAAGAAGGCTCCTTGGGTGGCAGTTACTCCAAGTACAATTGTCATTTATGGAGTCTTTTACCCGAGGCCAGGCACCTTGCTCCGGTCCACCCATGCTACATATGTCACTGAATACTTTAACCACCCCATGAGATCAGTACAATTACTGTTCTTAATTTATGAGCAAATAAACAGAAGCTTCTCGAGGTGATATACCTTGCTTGCTCAAGGTCACATGATTAAGTTGGTAGTGCAGGAATCAAACTCAGGTCCAGCTGAGGCCAGGACTGGAAAACTTAACCATTCTGTGATTTGGCCTTACATGCCACTAAATGGATGGGTGGCTGCAAAGCCCTCAATGGGAATCCCAAAGAGAAGATCTGTCCCATCTCTGTAGGCCTGAATCTTCAAGAAGTGTTGCTTTGTATGAATCCTCCAAAGCCCAGCCTAGAGCCTGGTACACAGAAGGTACTGCTTCTGGGCTTCTGTAATGTAATGGTTATCATGTTCGCCTCACACAACAGGGACTGCTTGACTTAGCATCCTCTCCACAAGGCAGCCATGAAGCCTGCCCTCACCCCCACATCCCCCCTTCGGTTCTGGGCCCCTAACAACCCGTTGCAGAGCACCTCAGAGATGTTGACTAGAAAAAGAAAGTTTCACTTTGCATAATATTTGCATCTATTTTGCATGTTGTTCACATAGCATCAAAACGCATAGAGTCCCAGCCCTGGCACCCTGTCCTCCTCTTGGCCACCCCACCCACTTACCTGCTGACCTAGTGCAGGAGTGTGGGTGCCTGGAGCTGGCCTAAGCTTGTTTCTCAAGTGTCAGGGGGAGAAAGGAGTGAAGGCTCCTGCCTGTCTCATCTCTATCCCTCCCCTTCCTGGGGAGCATACAATGAATCAAGCATGGGAGCCAGCAGCAGACGCCAGTGTGCACACCTGCGATAATGCGCGTGCGCGCACATGCACACACACACACACACACACACACACACACACACAGAGCACTGCAGCAGGAAATGCCTGGGGTCTGCATGCCTGCCACCCCACAATCCAGGCCGAAGAGAGGGAAAGAATTGTTGTTGCTGCTGCTGCTGCTGCCACCACCACTGAGAGATGGCCAGGCTGCCTGGCTGTTCACAGAACAACCTGCCTCTCCCCTGACCTCCCACCTCCTCTCTCACTACCTCAGGTTGCACCAGGGTTGCTCTGTAGGTACCTGAAGAAGATCCAAAGACCTAGGAGGTCAGATTGGGAGTTCACCTGGAACCCAGATGGATCGGAGATGGCACGATACTCACTAGGCAGCTGTGCCAGCCATATCAGGGGCCTTCAGAGTGGCACAGTGCACTGACAGTCTGGTGAGGATCCTCAGAACTGTGGACAACCCCTGCAGAAATGCTAACCTAGAGTCTGAAACACGGTGCTGGGCTTCAAATGATGCGTAAAGTGGCAGGACTATGGCTGCCCTATGACTTGTCTGGGACAGCAGGGGGAGAAAAGAGAAAAGCAGCACAAGCTGGATTGTGCCAGGCCTTGAATGCCAGGCACAGGAGGCAGCATTTGGGTAGGTAGGAAGGAGCATGAAAGACTGGAGCAGGCTGGAGGAATCGGTTTTGACATCCTCTGCATCCCCACCCTGCGACTCACACCCTTACTGTGCTGTAGATCAGCAAAATGCTCGCTCAACCTGCACCAGGGCCCTGGGTCCTGTCTGCTCCAGACACCCAACTCCTGCACCGGCTGAGGCCCAAGCCCAGGACAGCTCCTTAGGCTGCCCTGAGCTGAGCTCCACCCTGGCCACCCCTTAGCTTTCCTGAGATCTTCAGTGAGCCCCTGGGCGGCCAAATAGAGACCTTCACATACTCCATATATCTGTAGGCACCCACAGTCCTGAGGCTCCTTTCAGTAACCATAACTTATGTCACATAGTCTCCTTGAGCCTCAATTTCCTTACTTCAAATGGGCACAATACCAAGTTTCTAAGATTCTGGTGAGAATTGAAAGGGATGGGGTAGTGAATAGAATAGCTAAACTTGCTTTATTTAATCATTTTCTATTGAGAGCTTTCATTGTACTCAGTGCTGTTTGACAGATCACTGGGGTTGCAGCAGTAAATGACACATAAAGAGCCTGTTCTCAGAGGTTTCCAGTCCAGAAGAAGAGAATGAATATAAAATACAAATATGTAAATGAAAAGGTTTCCATTTTAACAAATGCTGTGAAAGCATAAATAGGTAATATAACAGGGTGGTATAACAGGGTAATGAAGTGGGTGAGAGAGTGATTTGGGGCAGAAAAGTGGTCAAGGACTAGCTCTGAAACATCATTAAGGTTCGATCTGAAGGATGAGGAGGAGCCAACCAGGCTAACAGACAGGGGACGGTGTTTCTGAGGAGCAGAAACAGCAAGTGCAAAGGCCCTGAGGCAGGAAGACTTTGCCTGTCGGGAAGGCAAATACGTGGAGACCTGGGGTCCTCCGGTCCTTAAAGAATCTGGCTTGAATTCCAAGGCCCCAGAAAACTACTGGAGGTTATGAATAGGCATACAAATTACACAGTAATTTTCAATAAAGGTTTGCTGTTATGATTATGAATAGTATACATCCTAGAGCCCTCTTCTGTTGGCCTTCCTCCCCTGAGGAGCCAAGTCGATCAGCCCCAAGCTGGCAGGAAGGTGAAGGCTCCTTCTCCTCCCTCCTTCCTGTTCTCCCTCCGGCCATTCCCGACTTGGAGCCTGCGTCCCAATTAGCCAACAAGGCTGCCGGCCTGGGCTCTGAATGACAGACACCTCCTGTCACCCCCTGATGGGCGACGAGATTAACTCAGAGCTGTGCTGGCTGGAAGGGAGGAAGGACAGGGAAGGGGGGGGATGACCAACACTCCTCCCGCAAGGCGCCCCCAAGCCTTGGCAGGAAGGGGGTGGTGGAAGGGACCTCTGCCCTCAGAGAAGAGCACAGGCAGCTGGGGAGGGCTACCCCACTCTCCCGACTGACCGCACTCCAATGTCCATATTCAGCTTCTCTGAGGGCAGGACCTTGGTTGAGTGTGTGGCCCAGGAAAGTCTGTGGACTGACTGTGCCGAGTGCTCTCCAGTGATTCTCCTCTCTCAGTCCCCTTAGTAGCTGGAATTATAAACAGCTGCCACACCTCTGGGTGTGATAGTTTATTTTTATTATTTGTAGTACTGGGGATTGAACCCAGTGCCATCTCATGGAGCTATATTCCCAGCTACCTCTTTTCTTTGGGGGGGACTGGGTATTGAACTCAGGACCTGTACTTGCCAGACAGGTGCAGTGCCACTGAGCTAAATCACAGAGCCCCCTCAGTCTTTTATAAATTTTGATATAGAATCTTACTAAGTTGCTGAATTGCCTAGATTCTTCCTAGAATTTGTGATCTTCCTGCCTCAGCCTCCCAGAGTGTGGGATCACAGGTATGCCCCACCATATCCTGCTAATATTCCCATTTTATTTATTCATTTTTAAAACATCTCTATTTTAAACTGCAGGAAGCTCAAAAGAGCAGGGGCTTGTTCAAAAATCACAAGAATGGGCCGAGATTTTACTGGGGCAGCTTGATGCCCAGACCCAACTTCTAACCACTATGCTGCATCACTCCTTTCTTTAGGAGGCAACTAAGTTCAGGCCATTTAGGAAATTACAATCTCCTTTGGGACTAAAAGATGAAGAAAAGGAAAACTAACACAGTGCTTGTAGGCATACAACCATTCATCAGTCTGCAAGTGACAAAAACCTAGCACACACTAACTAGCTCAAGCAGATGTGGAAGCTTAAGCAAAATTAGAACCTACTGGCTCCTACTGAGGCTCAAGTAGAATATCTGGCTTTGGGTACAAGATCAGTTTTTCTTTGCTGGTTTCATGTGTAGCTCTCCTCGAAAGAGGGTTTCCAGGGCTGGGGATTTAGCTCAGTGGTTCTGGCGCCTGTCTTGCAAGCACAAGGGCCCGAATTCGATCCCCAGTAACCGCATACCATACTGGGCGTGGATACTCACACCCAGCAGCAACCAGTACCACATACCACAGTGCCGGGCGTGGTGGCTCACACCTGTAATCCCAGCACTCGGGAGGCAGAGGCAGGAGGATTGCTGTAATATGAGTTTGAGGCTGAGCTCAGGGCCAGCCTAAACTACAAAGCGAGACCCTGTCTCAAAAAACCTAAAAAAAAAAAAAAGAGGGTTTCCACAAAAGGCCATGTTACAAAGTCAAACTTCCCCTTCTTCCCAATAATTTTAGCCAGTGTCTTGGCATTCAACCTGATTGGTCAGGTCCAGTTCATTCATCCCTGAGCCAGTCAGAGTGGTCAAGGAGGAGGAGAGTCTGCTGACTGGCCAGCTCACACGCCCCTAAAGCCACAGGCTGGTGGAAGATGGGAAGAGTAGTCTACTGGGTGACGGGGTCATAGTGGGTACCTGTCAATATGAGATGCTCTAGTCCTGGGGCTGGATTCTGGGCCCTGGTTAACCCCTCCATGGGCAACCTGAAGAGCCTCACTCTCGCTATTTCTCAGCACTTCCACTTGTGTAAATGACACCCGGTAGCCCTGTTAGCCAAGAGGAGATTCAGGAAGGCTTTTGATTCAAGACAAGAGTGTCTTTAGGTTTGTCCTCAAGCTTGGTTCTCTAAGCTGGCTCTGTGACTTGGATGACTCCTTGGGCCTGCCTGATTTTCTCTTCATCCACACTTCATCCCCAACTCAGCTGTTCTGTCTAGAGCTTGTGTCATTACCAGGGTCTTTATGTGCCTTTGATAAAATAAGCAGCTTGGGAAATCAAGGAGAGACAGTACTCTAACAGGAAAAAATTCTGGGCAGTTGCTAGGAAGGACTTCCACGAAGACAGAATTTCACTATCTAGCTGGAAACAGAAATAGCCATCAGTCTTAAGAAACAAGAGAATAGTTAGAGCCATAATGGCATACGTCTATAGTCCCAGCTTCTGGGGAGGCTGAGGCAGGAGGTTATGTCTTGAATACAGGACTTTGAGACCCACCTGAACAACAAAACAAACAAATAAATGAATAGATGATAGATAGATAGATAGATAGGACCTTCAGAAATTGGGCCAGCCTCCAATTTTAACTGAAAGATACTGGGTTGGCTGGGTGGACTTGGGCTCTCTCTCTCCATTCTTGGTTTTCTCATCTGTAAAATGGGGATAATTCGAGGAAAGCTGACTTCAAAGAGTAATAATGTTCTGGTGAGACAACTCCTGGCACAGCAACTTTTCATACAGGGGAAGCTATTACTAATAGTATTTAGCTCTGAGCCTGGCCCTTAGCCTGGAGCTCAAGGCAGCCCTTTCTGTACCTCAGTTTCTCCTTCAACCCTGTCATTCCTAGAGTGGGTGACTTAGATGATCTCACTGAGAGGAGACCCCTTCCACATGGGTCAGTGGGGGGGGTTAGGGAGGTGGCAGTGCCCAACCAACATTTTCACCAGGCTGGGCAGGCAGCGCCAGGCAGGCGGGAGCTGGTCAGGTTTTTAATTGAACGCGATGCAAATGAAATGTAAATACCATGCAAATAAGCTCTTGCCAGGAGGCGCTGGGCTGGGAGCAGAGGGAGCAGGGAGGGGACTGCTGAGCAGGGCCCTGTCCCCCTCTTTCTCTCAAGTCTGCCCACGCCCACCCCCTGGTGTTGCCCACCCAGCCAGGCCATTCCATGGAGAACACAGCAGAAGAACAACACTTCATCTCCCTACAGCCCTCTCTGAGACTCACTGTCACCAATCCTAGCGCAGTGAGGTCCTCAAGAAGGAGCCAGGGACCTAGTGGATGGGACAAGGGCCACACAGTCACAAAAAGATCTGCACTTGGACACAGAAGAGCGAGTGGTTATAGACTGCAGAAACATATTTCCACCCAGACCCCTTCAACACAGAGACCCACTCAGGGTAGCCAGACACAGTCACGTATAAACATGTGCAAGTCAGGCACAAATGCACACAGCAGCTCATAAGGGGCCCCGTCACAGAATACGTGCAGGTATGTACGTATGTGTGTTTGCATGCACACTGCCTGTTGTGTCACGAGGCCTGCAGACTAGAGTCTGCGCTGGCTGGAGCTCAGACAGGGTAGGAGTTGGGGGGTGGGACAGGCACCCTGTGTGGTCAGAGCCTGGTGGCCTGTGTAAAGCCAGACAGGTGGTCTGGGGTAGATGGATCTTCAGGGTGGCCTGGGCCCTTTGCCCAGCCCCCACTCTGAGACATATGACGCACTATATCCCCAGGCTTTTGGCCATGAGCGCTCCCAGGTTCTCTGCATCCAGGTCCTTGAGCACTCAGGACCCCATCCCGAGATCAGGACCCCATCCTGAGATCTGTTTTTTTTTGTTTTTATTTTTTGTTTTGTTTTGTTTTATTTGGGTTTAGTTTTTGGCACAGAGTCTTGCTATGTAATCCACGCTGGTCTTGCTTTTCTTTTTCTTTTTTTTTTTGCACTACTAGGGATTGAACTCGGGACCTTGCGCATGCCAAGTCAGCATGCTGCATGACTGAGCTAAATCCCCAGCCCTGATCTTGCTCATTTTGAAGCCCATGCTGCATCGCATTTATCTTGCTGCCTCAGCCTCCTAAGTGCCGGGATTACAGGGCTGCCACACCCACAGCAGCTAGCCACTTGGAGAAGTCTGGCTCAGGTGACGGCAGCGGCGCCCTGACAAGGATGAAGGAGATGCAGGTGAGTGGAGTAAAAGCTGAGCAGTCTGGATAAAGCTCCATCCCAACCTCCACATCTGGAGGTGGTTCCAGCCTTCTCTCTGAGGTGACTCACACCCTACATTTAACTCTCATTAGAGCTTCTGAGCCCAGCTGGAGGGACATCCGCCAGCAGACAGGGAGCTTTGGGTGGGCCGCCCTCGCAGCCTCAGTTTCCCCCTAGGGGACTAGCCCAGAACAAGGACTGCTGCGTGGGAGAGCTCCACACAGAGTTCCTCTGGCCTTCGAAAGGGCCGTCCTCCACCCCATGGAATGAGGGACTGGGTGTAACCTCTTCCGGGAACCACTGTCCCCAGGCCCCACCGGATGCGGATGCACCGCGGATTTCGATGTCCCCGCCCCAATCCGGCCGAGGTCGCAAAGGAGGCCAGGAAGCCCGCAGAGCTGGACCCCAGGAGGCCGAGTTGTTGGGGAACCCCGCCTGGTCAAGCAGGGCAGGGGTGGAGGAAGATGAGGCCAAGGGTCTGGTCTGCCCCCCAGCCACCTTCCTCCTCCGGCCTCCCAGGCAGGGCCGGGGCCGCAGGCCGGGCGTGCGAAGCCCCGGCCGCCCCGAGGGCCCAGTTGCGACGGCCCGCTTGCTCCCTCCCTCTCCGCTCCGCTCTGTGGGAAGGAGGCAGCTGGAGCGGGGGTGGCCGCGGGAGCGTCTTGCCGGTGTGATCGTGCCGAGCGGGAATTCGGGGCCATGTGGGAAAGACATTAGTGCCGGCCTCCCTGCCAGCCAGGAATGCGCCCCCCGCTCCGCAGCCGCCGCCTGCCTGGCCCAGAAACGGTGACTCACCCGCTCTGCGCTCCCACCCCCTCGGTGCACCCTCCGCAGCCCACCACATCCCGGCACGGCTTCCCAGCCTGCCTGCCTTGGCCCCTGCCGGCCCCGCTACCTGCCTGGCCCATCCTCCATTCGCTCAGCCCCTTGGAATACTAAACCACGTCGTCGCAGCTCCAGGGGAGTCCTCAGACACAGGCTCCCACACATACAGGCCTGGCTCCTTGCTGGCCACGCTCTGATTAGAACGCTCCTTCAGGATCTCCTTCCCGGGCCTGTCGCTTTCTCTCCGGAATGAGTCACCTGGGGCTGGGGAGGGGCAAACCCAGCCCAGGGGGCTGGAGTACCAGGCAGGTGCAGAAAAAACAAAGGCATCCAAGAAGCCTTTCAGGTTGGGGAGCAGAGTACCTGACTACTATGTGCCACTGCTGTCTCCAGAGCTCCT
>PVIR01024287.1:0-26089 GCA_004026965.1 Petromus typicus | reverse complement strand
TAAAAAGACAAGAGTCCATCAGTTTGCACTTACTATCCACAAAGAAGTGATGAGAAATATTCTTTGAAAACTAAAAAAGTATCAATTTAAAGATAAATGAAAATGATAGCGAAGTTGCCAATTGCTCCATGTTTAATTGAAAAGATTGAGTTCTCTAATTTCAGAGTAAAGGTTCTCATTATATATTGGACAAAGACCATTAATCATGCTGTTTAAATCTTCTCTGTGCGGTTTAAATCTTCTCTGCTCAATATATTCATTTTCAAAAGGTATGTAAAACTCTCAGTGTACCTCACACACTGGCAGCAGGTGTGTCGTGTGGTGTTAGGATGTCTGTGGGGTCATGTGAGGCTCAGTGCACAGTTACTGCATGGCACTCGTGAACTACTCCTTTGATAACAGGAATAGCTATATACAGAGGTGCCTTTTCCTAAGTCTTTCAGTGATAGTATTTACATGGCTATCCTCCCTTTCTTTTACTTAGTAGTTGCTTGGCATGCATTTTCCACCCCTTTATTTTCAACTTAAGCCTATCATTAATATCCGGCGTCACCTCAGGCCTTTCCCTGGCCCATTCTCCACTTAGATCCCACTGTCTCGGGTTCTGTACATCATGGTACCTGGAGCAAATGCAGAAGCTTTGGGAGCCGTTCAGGGGCCCACACACTCAGGCAGGCCCGGGTCTGCGCCGGCCACAGGCCTGCGGACAGCGGGCGCTCGCAGACACTGCCAGCCCGGGGACACACGTCCCGCCAGTGCCAGTGGGCGAAGCAGGCCCAGAAGACACTGCTCTAGAGAGCCAGTACGCACAGTTCTGCTGCCTCCTGATATTTATAGCTCCATGTAGGTGGGGATGATGCTCCTTGGAACAGAAAGAGAAGGTCTCAGCCCCAGGGAACCGACAGAAACCGCACTGTGGCTGACGGAGCTCCTTCCACCAGAGGGTGTTCGGAGGCTGTCACCCCGTTCCTGGCCACAGTGCCCGGACCAAGGCAGCATGCCTCAGACACAGCCCTGCAGTCACTAGAGACTCCCTCGTAAACATCCTAAGACTTCTTTCTGCCTTTGCCCATTGCTCTTTGAAAAAAGAGTGGAGAGAAAGCTTTGCCTCGCTCTCTGCAACATCCAGCCAACACTGAGGACCCCTGAGATGCCTACACACCCAACTTCCTTTCTCAGACCCGACCGTACAGCGTGTATTCTTTATGGCAGGAGGTGTGTGTTCCGAGGGTGAAGGCGGAGTCTCCAGCCCTCAGAGGGGGGAGCAACAGAGGCTGGGCCCCAGTGGTCATCTCCAGCTGCCGACTCAGGCAAGGCAGTTCAGGGCGTGCGGCCCCGCCTCTTGTCCTGGAGGGACCGTTTACTTTATTTGGGCCTTCTTTCTTCTGTGAAACCAAAGTGCACAAGGTCAGACTTCTCCAAAGGTCGTGTATTGTGTTGCTCTGACGCTTCCGGCCACACCGATGTGCCAACTCTAATATTACTGATGTTCTTTAAATTGACTTGGTTTTCCTACTTGCCTTGTCTTAACAGGTTTCTATAATAGTTGTATAATTCCAAGACACATTTAATTTATCTGTAGTACATATTTGATTCTAATCAATGAGTAATATTCATCACTTAAGTCCTTAGACCTCCTGGAATCTCCTTCCTTGCACCTCCTCAGGCATATAGTAGAGCACACTTGGAATTGTTGGATGACCTCTGAAGTCCCATCCAGTTCCTAAGAGTCTGTTTCCGTGAAATAAGCTTGGGTCTGCATCCCCACGGCCCCAAAGAAGTCAGGCAAGAAGAGAAGCCAGGAATGTGGAGCGTCAAACCCAGGATCTAGATGGCTCTTTGCTTCTTTAGTTTATCTTTTTGTTTGTGTCCTAGAAGCTCCAAGGAAAAGCTCCAGTCGCTGCAAGCTCAATCTAAGCTCCCCTTTGTGGTCCCAGCCAGGGTTAGAACCTTCCCAGCTGGACACAGAGCCATGACCCAGACAGGACTGGACACATGGAAAGTCCAGCCAGCTAACACCTAGGTTTGGAGGTGATGCTCTGACCACACATGGCTTGTCCCTCTTCCGTGCTGCCATTCAGCTACCCGGGAGAACCCATCCTGCTCTTTCTTCAAGTGCTAGAAGTGTCATCTTTAGCTTCAGAGAAGTGCTCTACAGGCCCCTCGGTGATTTTTAGTGGTCAGAGCAGGGAAGACAGGCGGTTGGGGTACGTTCCTCTATGCAGACAAAGCATTTGGTGAAAGGAATTACTCAGAGGACAGAGACAGAAAACTTATAATCTCTGTAAACTAACCACGACACGGATCCTGTGGGTGTTGCTCACTGAGTTTGGGTCCTCCAGATTCCTGCCTGACGTGGACTAGGGGCATAGCCACTACAAGAGGGGCCTTGGGGACCTCATAGCCAACAGAGAGGAGGAAAGAGACCCAGAATCTGTAAGTCTGAGCTGGAAGCTTGGAGCTCTCTGTGGCTTTGGTGATGTCCCATATCTTCACGGTCTTATACAGTGGAAAAGCAGCTCCCTGACCTCTTAGGCAGTGCAGCTGTTGCATGGCTTCTATTTATGGCCACTTGAGCACAAACCACCATTTCGAGACCTGAAGGCGTAGCAGAACCCTGGAGAGCCTGGATGTCTGGGAAGAGAGCGGTAAAGGTTTAAGCGATGCGGGCCCAAGTCCCGCATCCGTGTGGTCTCACCCAGCTATACAGGTTGGCTGGAGGACCCATCTGATCACAGGGTGAGACACAGCCCTCTAGACCGGCTCTGACTTACTGTCCAAGGCAGGGCATTCGGAGCGTGCTGGCCCTGATCACTGTGCACCGACCATCAAGAGCCATGCAGTCCTGGCAGGCCCGGGTGAAAGCCCTCCCCCATTCGCAGACAGAAGGATCAAAGGCATCATTCTCTGTCCGAGTCTGAACTTCTCTGTGCAGCATTTGGCAGCAAGGTTATAAATTCCATGCTGGACGTGCCCAAGCCTCCTGCAGGGATCCCTGCTGCCTCTGACCTCACCTACAAACCCCCTCCTGCCCCCAGGTGGTAGGAGGCCAACAAAGCCTCGTCGAGGCCTAGAGCACAGCCCCGAGTGTTTCCAACACTGCTGCCTGAGTCACCTGGGTGAGTGAGGTGCAGGTGAGTCACCCCAGAGCCGCCACCGAGTCGGCATTCACAAGCCTTTTCCAGCTCCAGGCTTCCAGCATGACACAGTTCCGGGTTCCCCATGAGACGCTGGTCTCAGCCGTCTGTACAGGAAGCCATGGGGGACCTCGCCTGACAACCAGCTCGGTATACACACACACACATACACACACACGCGCGCACGCGCGCGCACACGCAGCCGGCTCGCCAAGCCCAGCTCCTCCTCCTGCTCCTGGCTCTGGATCTCGCCTACCACGTGACTGGCTCTGGCAATGAAGTGAGGTCACTTCTAGGACCAGACCTTAAAATTATTCTAGACAACCTGCTCTTTGTCCCTGCTCCTCCACCTCCCAGCCACAGACGGTGGGGAGGGGACTGTGGGCCTGGTTACCTGGTGACTACGTGCCCCGCCCTCTCCCAGCGCCTGTTTTGCTGAGCACCCCGCATGCGCATGCACGATGGCTTCAGTGTGGCTCTGCTCTCAGGGATGCGGAGAGGTCCTCGCTGTGCCCGGAAGGCACTGTGGGGCTCCGCTGTGCTCCAAGGAGAGCAGTCTGCCCCGCACAGAGCCCCAAAGAGCTGCCTGGTCTTGGGCTTCAAACTCCCAACCAGTGAGCTGAAGGAATCTGTCCTGTGCCTCAGGCATTCTGCTGTGAGCCCAGCGCCGCCTTGCCCGGTCCGTTCTGTGAAGTCACTCAGATTTCAGTTGTTCAGGGCTCTACCGTGTCCCGGAGGAGGGTACCCTGAAGTCCAACTGAAACAGTTTGGGGATTTCTCACAGAAGCGCAGGGTGCGGGACACAGGAGGGCCAACCTCCACCCACACCCTCGCCCTCACGGACCAGCGCTCAGACGCCCCATTTCCCAGCCCCGTCGGGCAATGGGTCAGTACCTCCCAAACTGTGGTCTGCCCTGGGCGAGGCGCATCGCAGGCACTGCTGGGCCGGCCCGGCCCTGGGCGCCCCTGGAAGCTCGCGGGTGTGCGGCCCACACACTTCACCGCCGCCAGGTTCTCTACGGGACAGCGTCTCCAGGCCTCTGAGGCTCCTCTTACAGAAGATGCCCCCTGGCTGCTTCTCTCCTCAGGAACACGCCAACCTCTGACCGCCAATGCCGCTGTTGGCCTCTGCACTGTGCCAGTGTCCCCACATGGACCTGCTGGGCCTCGCTGTCCCTTCCCCCGCCACTCACCTGGGCCGGAGGCAGCCGGAGCTCCGCCCTCCAGCCTCGCCTTGTCCACATGGCGGGCGGGTAAACAAGAAGTCCCTGTTCTCCGTCAGCGTGTCAGCAGTGCCCGCTCTCGGGCATCTGCCGAGCTGCGGCTAGGATCTCCGTTTATAGCTTGGCTCTCGGGTGCCAGACATGTCCCCCTGGGTCAGCACTCGGCGCTCTCCCTCTGGGGAGGACGTGGGCAGGAAGTGGACACGGTGGCCCTGGCAGCCTGCAGCACGACAACAGCCCTCTGCCCGGTCAGTCCCAGCCCGTCAACAGCCGGAGCTGCCAACACACACAGAGACAGCGACCCTGTGTCTGGACCCCTCTGCTCACACGCCTGGTCCCTGCTGCTCACTAGCTGTGTGACCAGGGGCCACTCAACCTCTGTGAGCACCAATTGTCTCAAATGGACAGTGGAATGATGCCGATTCTCTCCTTGCCACTAGGGATTTTAAAAATAAATGTGACTTGTACAGCCCCTGAGGAGATCAGTGTGGTGTGGAGATTCCTTAGAAAGCTAGGATTAGAGGTCCCATTTGACCCTGCTATTCCTCTACTAGATATATACACAAAAGACTTAAAAGATTCATATCACAGCGACATGTGCGTCCATGTTTACAGCAGCTCAGTTTGTGATTGCTAAATCTTGGAGCCATCCAAAATGTTCATCACCTGGAGACTGAATAAAGATGTGGCTCTTTTATAGAATGGAGTATTATTCTGCCTAAAAAATGATAAGATTGAGTCATTTATACTCAAATGGTTGTGCCTTCAGGATATCCTCATAAGTGAAATACAACGGTCACAGATGTGCAAATATTGTATCGTTTCTCTGGCATGAGTAAATGAAGATGTAAATGAATTCTAGTATATATAGTAGATATTGTGAAATAGAAAATATTTAAAAGGAAATAGGGTGTAAGGGTAAATAACAAGAAAAATAATGTGATGGTAGTAAAGAAAACAAAGCTTATATATACAGGGTGTGGGGCTTGTAGGGTGGGTGGGGGAATGGGAAAAAATCAGAATTAAGTTGCATCATATGCTGGTACAAAAGCTCAATGTTGGATGTGATGATGATATGCATATATAATGTACCAATAAAGATTTGAATTAAAAATAAACGTGCAAATCTCATTGCAGGGCCTTGTGGAAAGAAGCCCTTTCTATAAGTGCCAGTTTCTTCCCTTAGCTGGTTCCACCCTACACAGTCCCTGATCTGGAGTTATCTTCTGTCCCAGTACGAGGTAGGTAGGCACCAGTGACCTGGACAGCCTCCTCAATGCAGGTGTCTGCAGCATGCCCTCTGCCCACCAGGCTGGGCACCTTCTCCTCTCTCTGAACGTCTCATCTGCGGGTTTTGAAACTCCAGTAACTGCTGAGTCTTCAACTCTGGTCTTACCGCCAAGACTCATGACCCGTTTCCTGTTTCTGTCTCTGACCTCTGACCTCTGGCCTCTGACCCTTCTGCCAACCAGGCTGACCCACCTCCTCCATAGCTGGGACCCTCACGTACGTCAGCTGAGTGGCCGAGCGGATGAAGAGTGAAAACAAGTGGATATGAAGTGGAGGCTGGAAAGGGATCTGCGATCTGACTCCACCCACTCCGCCCCCCACGCCGGGCACTTGTGCTCACTGATGAGAATGACCCGAACACGGCCTTCCCAGCTGTGGTTGCCCCTCGTGGCAGGCAAATACGTGCCTTGAAGGTCAGGGGACGACTCTGCTGCCACTGTCTGAAGGGAGCAGCCAGGGCCCGGCCTGCTGTCCTGAGCCGCGTCTCCCCATCAGGAGTCCGGGGCAGAGCAGTGCCGCCCTCGCTGGGCTCAGCCCCTGGGTCTCTGTGGGCAGGAACCGGGCCAGCCTGGCAGGCGGCAAGCAGGGCGGAGCCGTGCTGCGGTGGGGCTGCCGGCTCGCTAGCGTGCAGCCTCGCGCTTCCAGGAACGCTCCAGCCCGGGGACAGGAGGTTGGAGCCCGGAAGTAGGCCCCAGTGGGAGGACTCACGTGCCGTCTCCTGGGCGGTGGAGAGCTTCCCGGGCTCTGGAACCCCACAACGACAGAGCCGCAGCGAAGCCCCCGCTTGGTCCTGGTCCACAGAGGTCTCTGCTTGGGCACAGCCGTCTCGGGGTGGCCGAGGGAGCAGCGGGTGCCGTGAGGAGTCCGGAGAAGCACCCGGCCAGGCCGCTCCTCCGTCACCTCCTGAATGCAGAGCTTCTGCCAGCCCTCTGCTCTGAAGCCTTGGGCTGCTCCCTGCGGCCTCCAAACACTGGTCAGACCCGGACCTCCTTCCTCCCTTCCAGCCCTGTCCTGCTCCCCTTCTTCCAGGACCAGAATCTCCCAGTCACAGATTCTGAGGCTGTTTTCCAGGTCGGCCATCCTGGACGCCCCTGGAAACTGCCCGATCGCTGGCCACTCCCTCTTCAGGGATAACCGCACCTGAGCGCTCTTGGGGCAGTGATGAGCCTGTGGCTGGAGTGAAGATCGGGGATGTGCGAAAGGAGCCTGGGGTCGAAGGCATAAAGGACGGGGTTCTGGTACCCAGTTCTACCTGGTCTGTGGCCCCAGCGAGTCATTCAACCTCTTGGAGCCTCATCGGCAAAGTGGAAACACAGGTGCTGTACCTGGAGCAGCTCTGCAGATGAAGGGCTCCGCAAGGTCACTCCTCACCTTTAGGGACAGTCCCACTTCCTGCATCCAGAAGGCTCTGCACCCTGTCCTTCCCTGTGTTTTGAGGTGGGTGACAGCAGCCACTTGGGCCTGTGGGCCGGGAGTGGGGAGCCAGGACTCCCCCGGGCTGGATCCTCCCAGTCTATGTAGATTGCTCCCTCTCTTCTCTGCCCCTCCCCCCTCCCTTCCCGTCCCCTTCCCCCTCCCCCCTCTCCTCTTCTGACTGGCTCAGCTCCCCAACTGCTCCCTGTCCTGGACCTGGCAGGTCTGCACTGTGTGTGAAGTGCGAAGGGCCTCCCGCCCCCTCTGCAGGAAAAACAATGTTTCCTCTGCTCTGAGGTCACCACCCAACACAGAGGGTCTGAGTGACCTCAAAATGTGTGCAGCTAGAAAGCCACTCTGCCGCCGGGCCCCCGCCTGCTTATCTCCACGCTGAGGCTGACACCTGGAAAGAGCGCTTCCTCCCAGGTCCAGCTCAGGCCCAGGACGTGTCACCTGTCCGCTGCAGACAGCTGCCAGAAGCCACGGTCCCTCCAAGTCACACAACCTGAGCTCAGGCTTAACTTGCCAAAGTGGCTCACAGAATTCCAAGCACGCGCTTCCTTCCCCTGATGCAGACCCGAGAAAAGAGGACCAGGCCCGCCACACGGCACAGCCCCTCGGATTCTCCGCCAACTGCAGAGGCCGCTGGTAGCCGAGCAGGCCTCCAGGGATGCTGCACTCGGCACATTCGGCCATGATCGGTGCGTTCATCCCACAAAATATATATATTTGGTGCTTAACATATAGAGTCAATTGTGGGCCCGTGGACTGTCGTGTGGGAGACAGTCACCCAGCAGGGGCCTCAGGCGGCACACCCTACAGCAAGCAGTGGGCAAGGAGGCCACGGGGGAGATGGAGCCTTTGATCGTGGCCAGGGCAGGCCGCCTGTCCAGATGACCGCTGAGCAGGAGTGTGCAGGCCTGGGCCTTGGGGTTGGGCAGCAACAGGAAAGGGCCTGGCAGTCTGGGCAGAAGGCCTCACCCACCACCGGAGGCCACAGCTTGGTCTCCATGAGCCCCTCACACGTGGCCCCTCCCAGGAGCCGTGACAGCAGGCCCACAGGGCTGCCCTTCCTGGTGACCTCCCCCCTGCGCCTCCCGCCTCTCACCTTGGTTCCCCTGGAGGGACAGGGTGGCACAGAGCCTGGTCCTCTCAGACCGGCGCCTGGCCATGGTCCCAGCACTAAATTCCTCGAGGAAACAGACCGAAGAGGCAGGTGAGGCTGACCTGTCCGGATGCTGGGCTTCCGGTGAGGGGCCCGCCCCGTCCCCACGGCAGTGAGAGAGGGGCAGAGACCGGACCTGGAGGCTCCGGTCTGTGCCGCAGCCACTGACGGCGCCCGGCATTTCCTGCTCAGGGCCGCTCGGACCTCGTGTACCGCGCCCACGCCAGCGTACACGCAGCCCTCTCCGCCCCACACTTCAGCTTGGTCCACTTCCGAAGGGCTTCACGCCACTGCAGCGTCCAAAAGTGCTGCCCGGGGTGGGGAAGAGGTCTGGGCGCAGGAATGGGGGGAGGGCAAGCACCCAGATGACCCGAGGGCCACATCCAAGGGCAGCATCACTGCGGCTGCGGGGCACTGGCCCAGCGGCGGGCGGCAGAGGAGGCGCACACAGCTCCTCGGTGCTCCCCAGCGTGCCGAGCCCCGTCTCCCACCCTCCCCTCGCCGCGCTGTGCCCGCACCCCGCACCCCGCGACGGCCGCAGTGTCTCCCAGCTCCCTCTCTGAGGCTCTGTGAGGAGCACTAGATGATTTGGCCTCTGTAAAGGCTTTAAAAATAGACTGTGGATCCCCTGCAGGAAAAAAGTCCTGGGCTAAAAATAGCTCTCAGCATCTAGGGGAGAAACAGGAAACTGCAGCAAAATTCAGCTGCAGCGCTGACATTCCTGGGTCTGGTGTTCGAGCAGGCACAGCGCAGGGAATGCGAGGCGCGGGACACACGCGTCCTCCGAGGCCGAGGCTGGCGTCCGAGGGAGGCTGCAGCGGCGGTGGGCCCTCTCTGCCGGGCCGCAGACGCCGGGGTGTGGACGGAGCCACGGTGGAAGGCTGGCGGCCCTGGGGTCAAGGGGCTGAGGGGGATCGCGGGCGGCCTGGCAGGGCCGCAGAGGTGTGTCTCGGGGAGCCAGCGCCTTGCAGCCCGGACTGGGCTCCCGCGCCCAGCAGAGGCCGAGGGCTCGGGAACCTATGCTGGCCGGGGAGGCTTGCACCCAGGACCGGACCGGACTGGGCCGGAGAACCCAGGCCTCTTGGGTAAGAGCCCTGGGCACAGCCGGCCGCCTGTCCGGAGAGAACCGCTGCGGACGTGGCTCTGCTGTCCACGGAGTGAGCTGGGGGAGCCGACAGACCCTGAAACACACACACCTCATCCACAACCACAACACACACATGTGCACATGTACACATATGCACTTGTGCGGGTACACACATGCACACCACATACACAGGCAGACACCAGTAAACACACGCACACACCTATGCAGACGTGTACAAACACACTATGCAGAAACACACATGCCTCACTTAAAACCGTAAAGCAATGCGCCTGCTCGTGCGCTCGTGTGAACACGACCCTGTGAGCTGCAGAAACCTCCGGAGGGTCACGCAGCGGGGTGGGGGCGCCCTCAGGAAGGGCATGGCACTGCGTGGAGGTTGGCACCCACATGACCACGAACACGCGCAGCCCGACAGAGACCGGCGTCTCCCGGGACACACCGCTCGCTTCGCGTTGGGAGCTCAGCCCGGCGGGCACTCCAGGCCCCGCTCCTTGGGGACCCCGAACTCCGGGGCCTCTCCACGCAGGACCTGCCCCGGTCCGCCGCGTCCGTGGGGTGCCGCGGGGAGCCGAGGGAAAGCGGACGCCCCGGGACCGAGCCGTCGCCCCCAGCACGCCCGCGGTTCCGGGGCATCTGGGCCCCGCCAGCTGGCAGCGGCGCTGGCGCGGCTGGGCTGGCGCGGGGCTGCGGGTGCTGCGGCGCAGCTCACAGCTCGGGGCCTTGCGGCCCGCAGTACTTTTCCTCTTGCCCGCCCGGGCCGCCCGACATGGCTCTGGCGCCGCCTAGCGGCCAGAGGCTCACGGCGCGGGCAGGCACGCTCGGGTGACCTCGGAGAGCCCAAGCCCAGCAGGCTCTCCTGTTTCTTTGGAAACTTGTAGCCATGACCCGGACTGCTGCCTGATGAGCTCAGAAAAGCCTGGCTACTGCAGAGGCCACCGTGCTGGACGTACACGTTGTCTCCAGGCTGTCGTACAGGAGTCCCCGAGTGCTGAGTCGCACCGGCCAGCTTGAATTCGCAGTCCCTTTGCCTCGGCCTCCCGGGCGCTGGGTCTGCGGTGTGCTCCACCACACCCGCTCGGAAGATGCCGACATGAGGGGAGGTACCACTTTAATATGCCCCGAAATGGACGCAGGAAGTGTGACCGAAGGGCACGATGCCAGGGCACAAACTGAAGGCACCACTGCCTACCGCCCAAAGGATCCTGGGGTCCCTTGACTCGCTTCCCACTGGCAGAGAGGAAAGGCTTGCCCTGGCCAGAGCAAGGATGCCCACGAGGTCGCCTTTGTATGGGCCCCTCGGCCCTGCAGGCGCCGGTACCAGGCAGAAATTCCAACAGCCAGGCTGGTCTTAGCCTGTGGGCCCCAGCGAAGCCCCGGGCCAGCTGGCATTTGGACGGGAAAACCGTTTCTCCAGAAGCTCCTGGCGCCCACGGACAAGACCTCCACAGGAACTAACCCGACTCGACCCCGGTGTCGGTGGGTCTCCAGGCGAGGCCGCCGCTCTCGGGAGACGGGCACACTGCGGGCAAAGCCACCGCCATCGCCAGCCAGAGGACCAGGGCCCCCTGCCACGCGGGCCTCTGGAGGCCCGTGTGCTCCAGCTCTGGGATGTCACCTGGGATGTGCCTCTGTGGGATGTCCCGCCTGCCCCTGGGCTGAGCCGCAGGCAGCAGCCCGGCGGGGCAGAGCGGAAGGTCGGCAGCGCCCTCGGTCCTCCCGGGCCGGAGGCCCAGACTCGCCGGCAGCTCGGGGAGAGTTGGAGCGCGGCGGCGCCCTCTCGCGACGCGTTGCAGAGACCCGAGGGGCTCTGACGCCTAGGCACCGCAGGGCCGGCGGGCAAGGGGGCGGGCGAGGCAGGTCAAGGCGGGGCCGGCAGGGCAAGGCAGGACGGGGATGGGGTGTCCGGCCGGCGTCATACCCAGCCCCTGCAGTGCCTGGATCTCAGGGGAGGCTGCTTGGGTTTGTCCCCCACACAGCCCGGGGGAGCCTCAGAGAGGATGGCTCCCGGCCTCTCCTGGGAGGCCCCAGGTGGGCAGCAGCAGGTCGGCAGCCAGGACACCGGCGGCGCTGCCGCCCTCCCCGGGTCGCTGTGAGGTCACTGCCTCTCTCCATTAGGGGCGCGGTGTGCAGGCCGACCAGCTGCTGCCGATCGCGGGCCGCGCCCAGCCCCCGCTGCTCCCCAGGGGTGGGCTTTGTGATGGGGGCTCACTCGCTCCTCCGAGAAGCCCTGTGGCTCGGGTAATGCACAACCCGCTGCACCTGCCCGGGTACCTGGAAGGACCCGGTGGTCAGTAGTCACAGTTCGGAAGACACCTGATTACCAAAAGTTCCCTCCTCGGGAGAGTAGACGCTCATGAGAACAGAACCCGCCTGCTGGGGAAGAGGCGCGGGCTTCCCAGCCCCACCCGGCGCCGCGGCCGCGCTGTCCAGGCCCCGCTTCCCGCGGGCGCAGCCCGGGACCAGCAGCGGGGACGCGCGGCCCCCGGAGAGCCATGAATCTCCTTGAAGATCCTTCCCCTCGTTAACACACTCGTCCGATCATCCCCATCAGTGACCAAATCTTGGGCCACGCAACTGGTGGCTGTTGCCTAAAGTCAAAGCGCCCGCGAAAGGCAGACATTCTGAGTGCATTTACAGCGCGTCCGCCAGAACCGCTTCGGAAAGCGGCAAGTGTGGGTGCGTGCGCTCAGTGTGTATTGGGGGGTGTTTACAGAGGGAACAACGGCAGTGCGTCTCGCTCTGCGATCAAAAATTCTAGATTTATTAGTCAAAAGTTCTAAATTTAAATATTAGCTGTATTTCTCGATCCCACTCGCACCTGCTAGACACGGGCGATCCCTGTGGTCTGGCGCCTTCCTGGGGAGCCGTGGGCGGCCGACACGCTCACGCCCACGCGCAGTGCAGGCACTGGGAGGGGTCGGAAGCAGCGACACGTGGGCGTCCCCCGCACAGCGCGCCGGCTCCGCGCTGTGGCCAGCTGTTGCTGCACCGCCGCCCGCCGCCGGAGGCGCCCCGCACGGCCCGCTCCGCGCCTCCCCCCGCGGCGCCTCCAGCCCGGCCCGGCCTGAAGCCTCCCCAGCATCCTGCCCGCCTTTGATCCTGGGTGCTCGGGGCGCTTCGGGCCGGCTTTCTGTCCCTTGCTGCTGCCCCACAGGCGTCAGGCCTGACGGGCCACCGAGGCGCTCCTCCTCCCGGGACAGTGTAGGCTCAGGTCTCCGTCCGCCCGCGCCGGTCTCCGGCCGCCGAGGCAGCGCGGTCCCTGTCGGGCAGAACAAAAGGAAGCGGTCAGCGAGGCTGCGGCGAGATGCGCAGGAGCTGCCGCCGAGGCCTGGGGCCGCCACCGAGGCCTGGGGCCGCCGCCCAGGACTGGGGCCGCGTGGCGCTGGCCCCTCCCGGCGCCGTCACCGGCCCCGACCCCAGCCCAAGCCCCTGCCGCCCGCGGACCAGAGCCCCTGCACACAGGGCTTCGGTGTGACGGACGCTGCCTGCTGCAGGTCTCACTGCTGCGGTCCCCTCTGCACCCCTGAAGGCCGCGGGGCTACGGAGGAGTCCAGGCCCCGCCAGGGCCCTAGCCAGGGCCCTTCCTCCGCCCAGAAAGGCGCATCCCGCCGGCTGTGGGGTGCCGCTCCACCCTGTCCCACAGCCCCACGGCCTGGCACCCCGGCCTTCCCGCCTGTGCAGTCCCTGCCCCGCTTCCTGCTGCCCTAAGGCCCGGGCCTGGTTGCTTTCTCCTAGAAAGTGGTGAGACGCTAGTGTACTGTCCGGTGAAGGCGGATTCCTAGCAGAGCCAAAAGCTTGTTAGTAAGAGGAGTCTTGGGACATGGGACAGGGGCCTCAATCCCTCTGGCCTGGGGGGTGCAGGGTCCCCAGGAAGAGAAGATGGGGGTGCAGGGAGCCAGGTGCATCCACTGCAGGAAGGGTTTACACTGGGGGGGTCACCAGCTCCGCCCTCCTCCTGGGGCTAGACAGCAGCATGAAGGAGGCAGGGCAGCCTTGGGCTCAGCGAGGGACTGGTGTCCACTGTCACGATGCACGGGGACGAATTCAGCGCGGGCTAGTGCAGCTCGTGCCCGCGGTGTGCGGAGCAGGCCTGTATGGCGCGGTGTTTGTCTGTACTTGGAAAGCAAGGGTGCGTGGCGAGAAACAGCGACACTCTTATCTTCTGCAGTCTGACAAGTCCACGTTTTTAAGCCTGGAAAGTTGGTTTTTTGAATCCGAGTATATTCTACTCGTATATATTCTATATACGGAGTATATATACTACTGCGGTCGTTGCAGACGAAACAGCTATAGAGTCACTTCTGGGGGAGTCAAAATGGGAAGACAAAGGCAGGGGAAGAGGGTCATCGGCCTTATTAAAATATCTTCTTAGGTAATTTAGAAGAAGAGAAATAACATGTGAAAAGTTCCCCAAACTGAAAGACCCAAATCTCTGGGTTGAAAAATCCAACTTGCAAGATTGTCAAACTTAGTAAAAGACATACAGGAACAATAACAAAGGAACCTAGTTAAGTTGGAATTTCTCATAAAAAGCAAGTCATCCTTTAGCACAAGTATGTTGCAAATATTGCCAACATTATTTGTGGCTTATGTGGAAATTTCAAGGGCGCCCTGTTCCCTGTGTCCCACAGGCCCACACCCGGCACAGGCCCTGGGACAACAGGAGGCGAACACCCAACGCCAGAGGGGAGAGAGTTACACAGAAAGCATCAGAAAAGGGCCAGAAGTTAGGAAGCAGAGGGCCAGGCCCTCCAGAATTCAAACAAAAACATCCAGCCTGGAATTCTGTACCACTTGATTAGAAGTGAAGTCTGGGCTCAAGACGATATATTTACTCTTTCTTGGCACCCACTGGAGGATTTGTCCCACCCAAAAAAGTAGGCAAGAGAGAAGGAAACATATAGTCCAAGAACACAGCCCATTCGGACAGAAAGAAGCGAACCCGACACCACTCCGCCAGCCACAAGGCGCAGGTGGCGAAGGGCAGAGGCGCTGGGAAGCTGACGCCTGTGGCCACGGGGACAGCAGGGTCTGGAAGGCTCTCCCAGCTCTGTGAGCAGTTCAGAAAAATTACAAACAACAACACAAAATTAATCAGGTGGAGAAAACGAGGCAATTATTAACAAGACGATTACGAGAGATTAAAGAAGCATTATCACAACGCACTGCCTGGTGGTTCGATAACGGCACCAACACTGACTTAAACACGACCCGGGAGGCTCACGGCTCCGCACAGAGACGGGGGGCTTCCCACCCAACCTCCGAGGGGCCCACAAGGCCAGCACAGCCCAGCTCCCACCTCGGCCCTCTAAACTGGCCCAAGGGCCCCTCTCCTGCTCCTCAGTTCCCCACAGCCACCACCCAGAGGTCCGAACTCTCGCCCCTTCTGGGCTGGAGCAGCTGTCCACACAGGTGGATCCCTCCCACTGCTCGGCTCCCTGGGAGCCCCCAACGCCTCGCCTCTTTATCTAACACTGCATTTCCCACCCTCTGTAGCCTCATCTCACTCTGGGGGTCCTCATCTCTGGTTACCGAGGTGGCTGATACTCCCTAAATGCCTGGTGCTGTCCAGACTCAGCCCCTACTGTCTCCTGCTGCTGGGCCGAAGACAAACCTACCCTCCAGCCAGCACGATTCTACTGTGCCTGTGCTCCTGCCTCCTCTGCCTCCTTTGACTATGTACACATATTTAGCACTCAGACATCCACTAAAACATCACTGGAACGAACTCCCCTACATCGGGCTCCTATAGCAGTTTTGAGTCACGATTTTACATTTAAACTCCCTGGATTAACATCTGCTTCCTTCCCCAGCCGCAACACACATACTCACTGATACACACAGAGTTGTACACCATTATATCCCCAGCGCCAACCGCACAACAGGGGCCCAGGAAATACATGTGGAAAGCTCGGCTTGCAGCCCCACTTTGAGACCGCAGAACCAGGGAGCCCTGCCTGGGTTTAAACAACCTCTGCTCACCTGTCCCATCTCCACCGCAGGTTCCAGCACCTGACACTGTACACGTTTCCTCCAACTCCTGGCCTCCCTCTCCCCCGGCCACCACTGGCCTCTAGGATGCAAAGTATGTAAACGACCAAGTGGCAAAGGAGGTGCTACAATGTGAGCCGAACCCACTGCAGAACCCGCCTTTGAACTCTGCTTTCGGACAGAACTTCTGACCGTGTTTCCAGCTCCTCACACGTGATCTCTCAATATGTTTCTTCCACCACCATTCAACACACCTCCAGTGAGTGCAGTCCCCGTGAGCACAGACGGAGGCGAAAGACTCAGAGCCTCGGATAAGTCTAAGAATTTCCATCTTGTCTCAACTCTGTTGGCTTATTTTATTGGGGAATGAGACAGGATCTTGGTTGGCCTTCAACTTGCAGTGATTCTCCTGCCTCAGCCTCCCAAGTGCTGAAACGACAGTCCATCAAATCTAGCTAACTATTATATTGCATGCTGTGTGCTGCCAATTTCTCTAGTTCTCTTCATCTTTACAAACACAATAAAATATTGCACACACGTTACCCAGGTGGTGACACTGGCAGGTTGACAGAATGACCCTCATCAGCTTGTGCACAAAATCCCAGCTTCAGCATCACACATGGTGAAAGGGGATTATAACTATGAACTAACGTGGGCACCACTGCTTTGCATGCCCTGCGCAACTAAGGTTCACCTGATAATCCAATGTTAATTTAACCCATTAGTATTAATTTTTTAGTTTAAATTAATTTTTCTTTCAATTTATCTAGAACTATTTAATAGACCATTCCTTAAAGTTCTTTCGAAAGAGTTAAGAATACCGTTTTGTCTTGCTTTATGTCGCCTTCTTTCAAACACAGTTGTGATATTCAAAGGGAGTCAGTTTTCTTATGTCTGCCACATAATTCCGCTGAACAACTGAACTTGAAGATCTGCCTGTCTGTCTTTTCCTGGGGATGGAGGTGCTGACGCTCTCTCTGATCATGCACTCCACTACAACAGAAACTGACCTTCCTCCTTAGGCCTGTGTGATTAAAGTTCAGTCCCCAAGATGGCGCTAGTGGGAGTGTGGATCCTCTAAGCTCTGGGCCCAGGGAAGGGCCCAGGTCCCTGGTGCCAGGAGCACCTTCCAAGGTGACCTTGGGACACCAGGTCACTCCCCGCCGGCTTTCTGATGACCAGGTGGGCAGCTCTGCTCCCCCACCCACTCCCACCACAGTGAGCTGCCTCGGTACAGGATCAAAGCCCGCAGACCATGGGCTGGGCCCTCCGCAGCTGTGAGCTGGAGCTGACCGTTTGGCTGTGTAAGTTAACTGCCTTGGGAGTTTGTCCCAGGGGTGATCAACATGGACTTCTGGCCTCAAGAGCTGCTTAGAAGGGAGTTTCTATCGGTAAAGTCACCTACAGCATCATGCTGGGTTCAAGTAGCCGAAGATTAATACAACAGGAGAAGCAGTGAGTCCTCCCTGCACTGGGGTGTGGGATGGAAGTGAAGGGACCTACACACCACTGGGCGGTAGCGTCGCAAGTGGTCAGAGCTTGAAGGCAGAGGCTGCCAGACACACTGGAGAGGAGGCTGCCGCCTGGAAGGCACAGACACCCCTGGGTTGTGAGCTGGGATTTCTATCTGGCCCTAAGAGTCAGCAGATAAAGCAAATACAAATACAGGGTCTCCAGTTACACTTGAATTTCAGAGGACTGCAGTTTTGGGGACATTCATGTACTCAAAATTGTTGCTAATCTGGAACTTACATGCAGCTAAGCGCCTTATATTTTTCTAGCCACCCCACCCTACACACAGTCTTCTAGAGGACTGCATAGTGCTCAAGGCGTGCCTGATCTTTTGCACGGCAGTTCTACTCCAGGACTTACTCATTAGAAATCATAAATAAGCGTGTACAAGTAGGGATATTTATCAATGCATTGTTTGTGATTATGGAATAAAGAACAGTTCAGCAGTTCTGGTATCCCAGTTCAAATGTATACAGATGAAACACTGTAATTTTTATGACCTGTATTTATGCACATGAAATGATATCTAGAATATTGTAAGTTTTAAAAGATAATAAAGTTATTTTAGGTTTGATCTTATACTTATCATTTTATATGAATGAAATACATATATTAAAAGTGTAGAATAATTATATCAAGACGTTCATGGGAATTATGTCTGGATTTGGAATACTAGTAACTTTTACTTTGATGTATATATTCTTTTACATATATTACTTCAAAAATCAGAAAAAAACAACATAGCTTTTAGAAATTTAAAAAAACCTTTTGGAAAGGCATCCTATAAAAACATCTTTTGGCAATTCCAAAATCCCCTAATCTGCACCAGGGAGCTCACGCGTGGCTCTAGGACTCCTCCCCTGGAGCTCTAGGTTCCTCTTTCTGTTTTGGTGTTGATTTTTCAGAGCTGTGACATCTTCTTCTTAGTAACAGCCACAGAAGAACAGGATGTAGGAGGTATCTGCTGTGTTTGTGTGCATGCTTGAGGGAAGGACATTATGCTTTTGCCCACTCAGCGTCCCCTTTGTCCCTTCTTTCTGTTACAGAGTGCAAATTTTCCTGCTGAGAGATCCATGTCCCGTGCTGTCCCATGCTGTGTCCAAGTTCCCTGGGTAAAACCGACTCCAGTGCTGGCGCAGGTGCGGCCCAGACATGCCCCATCGGAGCACAGCATTCTCTCAGCCTGCTAATTCTCAAAGGTATAAACATACACGGGATTCTAACC
Organism: Petromus typicus; assembly: GCA_004026965.1. NCBI lineage: Eukaryota > Metazoa > Chordata > Mammalia > Rodentia > Petromuridae > Petromus > Petromus typicus. Next base: position 8,025 of record PVIR01024287.1, on the reverse strand, counting down.
AACTCCACCGCATCGTGGGGGGGATGAGATGTGGATGGACACAGTCCACGGCGTTCAAAGCATGGCCACGAGGACGGACAACTAAGCTGCAGCCACATCGCTCATTCTGATTGGTGGAGGAAGGGTACATTTCATAGCAAATGACACAGAAGCAGTTCAACGTCCGGTAGAGGAAGAAGGAACTTTGGTCCACGCCCCTCACCTTACATCAGAATGATTTTAGGCCAAGTGTGGCGGCATACATGTGCAAGCCCCTCACTCTGGGAGGCGGAGGCAGGCTGATCACAAAGCTAAGCCCATACACAACAAGTTAGGGACTTAGAGGGACTCTGTCTTAAAATTTTAAAATTTTAATGAGGGCTGGGGATGCAGCTAGGTTAGAGGGCTTCGGTTCACTCCTCAGTTCTTTTTAAAAAATTAAATAGGACATAGATGTCAATACAGAATTTAAAACCACAAAAATTTTAAGGGAAAGAGAGGAGAAGCTAGAGGAACTGTGGCTTGTGAGGCTTCTTAGATGTTACAATGGAAGCACAAGGCACTAAAAAAATGGGCTGATAATTAGACGTCCCTAAAATAAAAATTTATCTGTCATTCATCTTCTCAAGAGAATGAAAATAAAAGCCACTGGCTGCGAGGAAGTATGTATAAACCACACATTTGATAAAATATTCATATCTGGAATAGTTAAAAAAGCAAACACATTAATTAAGAAATTGGGCAAAAAGCAAGAGGAGCATTTTTTTTTAAAAATAGGGTTTCACTTTGTAGTTCAGGCTGGCCCTGAGCTCAGCCTCAAACTCACATGACAGCAATCCTCCTGCCTCTGCCTCCCGAGTGCTGGGATTACAGGCGTGAGCCACCACGCCCAGCACTGTGGTATGTGGTACTGGTTGCTGCTGGGCGTTGAGTCTCCACGCCCAGTATGGTATGTGGTTTCCGGGGATCGAACCCTGGCCCATGAATTTGCAAGACAGGGGCCGGAACCACTGAGCCAAATCCCCAGCCAGGAGGAGCACTTTGCTGAGAGGAAACGGCCTATAAATGCAGAAGGAGCAGCTGACCTCCCAGGTGCCAAGGAGACAGCTGAGGACTGCGCCAGCTGCCTCAGCTGGGTGAGCGCCCGAGTGTGACCACGCACACTTACACACTTTAGCACATATATTCACTTATACCTGTTTACTATGCATATGTGCTACACACGTGTTTGCTCCATATAAAACACACACACAGAAAACCGAGCCCAGACAGGATCTGAGTTCTGCTCATGGGAAGCGGCTGGCTCGCCTCCCCGTCCTGGTCTGTCCTACCCATTCGTTGATTCGCAGTCTGGGTCAGTGGACTCATCAAGAAGGTCAGCAGCGAACACCAGCGTCTCGCTTTCCGGGGAGGACAGAGGACTCCGCTTTGCCGTTCTGCGCCCCACCCATGGCCTCCCCGCGGTGGCCGAGAGTGGACAGAGTGACCGGCGGTCCTGAATAGCCTGCTGTCCCCTCCCTGCTGGCCGGCTTCCAGGCGAGAGTCTGATGAATGGGCTCTGTACCTCCCTTTCCAGGCTCCTGGAGAAGGTCCCGGGGACGATGCTGAGGCCCTGAGGTCACTTGGACGGGATGGGACAGGACAGTGAGGACACCTTGGCCGCTGACCGCACCCGCTCCGCCCAGGAGTCTGCAGCGCCCATACAAGGCTCGCTCAGAGCTCAGACCCTCCGCTGAGCTGCACGCCGCCTCCCTCCGTCTGCCAGGAGGTCCTGGGGCACTCAGCAGCCCCTCTGCCTGGTCACCAGCACAGCGGGCTGAGGGCACACTGAGTCCATAAAGTTGTGCACCGTCCACAAAGGCGTTAGATAGTCCCCAAACTGGCTGCAGGTCAGACTGCATTTTCTTCTTACATGTCCTGTCCTCCCGACCCAGGAATGGCCAGCCTGGCCAGTCCCGCCCCCGGACAGTCAGTCTGTCCCCGCCACAGCCCAAGGAACCCTCCCAGGGCATGCTTCCAGGACACCCCGCTCCGATTCAGAGCCCCCCTCACTCCCTGGCCAGCAGAACGGATCCTGCTGTGGCAGCTCCGTGACACCAGCCATCAGGCCAGTCTCTTCCTGCAGCCCTCGCCTCCCTTCTCCCACTCTGCGCCCTAAGCACCTGCTCCTGGGACGCACCCCCGCCCCCAGCTCGGGCCCCAGCCCCATTCCCGTTCTCCTGTTCTCTCCCTGGTCCAGGCGCTGCGGTTGCTGCCCAGCGTCACCCACGGCAAACCCCTCCTCCTCTGCTTCATGTCCTGGTTTCCCCAGTGTGGACCTGAGGAAAGGTAAAGTCCCAGTCTCAAACGTGGAGCCCAAAACATGCGTGGGCTTATCTCACTAGGGAACTACGCCATTGTGCTTTGCATGGCCCCGCAGCCGGCTCACCCTCCCCGTCCTGGCCTGTCCTACCCACTGGATGATTCGCACTCTGGGTCAGTGGGCTCAGAACCACTCGGGGGTGTCTTGCTCTTCGTTCCTCGCAGAAAGCCGCTCTAAAACCCCCGGACCTGGTCTCTCTCAGGAGGCCAGGTCCTGCTCGCCTTCCATTCTCCGGGCCCAAAAGGCCGCGTATCAGTGTCTATTACAAACAGCAAACGAACGTAAGACACATGGAAGGTGACCCCACCCCACCGTCATTCCTATCCTGGTTTGGGTTTTGTGTTTTGCTCTCAAAACCTCTATTTTGTTCAGATTTCTAGAACCAACGCTTCAAAGAACTTGGGCCTTGGACAGTGATTAGTGAGTAAATCAGTCAATGGCGCCTGCCGGGTCTCAACAACTCATGAGGCTGAGGCAGGATAACCTGACCCCAGCTCAAGGTCATTCTTGGCAACACAGTAAGTCTTGATGACAACAACAACGACTTTAAATCACAGGAGTCTCAGGGGTGGCAGCAGAGTCTGTGAGCACACAGACAAAGCCAAGCAGGTCCTGAGAACACCACTGCAGCCCTCACCTCCTGGGCTCCGCTCCTCCCCCCCCACGACCTTGCAGGGTGACCGGGCAGGCCCTCTGGAGCCCAGCTGGCAAGGGATTTGTTTTCGCCACTGGTACACGGCCAGAAGACAGCACCAATGCCACAGGCCTTGCCACTTGGACCCCTGCATCGAACCTCAGAGAAAGCCCACTGGGCCAGAGGCAGTAATGGGCCCTGCAGGGCTGCTGAGCTTCCCAGCTGACAGCCAGCCCACAGCAGGAGCGGTGCCCAGGGCAACCCAGAGCTGCCCACAGACCACAACGCAGCAGGACGCACAGTCCGGACAGGAGAACCGCCCTACCGCATCGGCCTGCTGCTGACCTGCGGGACAGAAGCGAAGGAACCACGCGGTTCTGAGGTGGCTGGTTACACAGCAAAGCTGACTGAACCGCCAGTCCCAGAGCTGCCTCTTCAGGGCTCCGCGTTAGATGACATCTTACAAATATCCCTCGATGTGTCACTTTACAATGCCACTGAGAAAGGCAGCCAGGGACAAAACGAGGGGAGAGGCCGCCCGATACTCTCAAACACAAGGCCATTAAATAAGCCCACGTCACAGCAGCTTGAAACAGTGCGGGAAGGGGGGCTGTTACCGACTTGCGTAGGAAGACTTTTTATCTATTGAGCAATAATTATGTGCTAAGCATCCCTAATTCTCATTAGAACAATCCACAACCCACAGTCTCTGTGAGAGGGGGGTAAAGATCCTTCTGAAATTTTTCCTCAGTCCTGGGGATATCGTCAAGGGCCCTGCACCCGAGGCAGGTGCTCTCCCTCTGAGCCACATACTTTGGCTCCACGAGCCCCATTTTACAGTTGAACACCAAGCACAGCGCGGGAGAGATGCTCTCGCAGCGCCAGTAGCGGTGAGCAGACAGCCAGGCTGGAGCCCAGCTGGATGCAAGGACCCCACACCCCGCAGCATCGGCGACTAACTGTTCTGCAGAGTCAGAGACTGCCCGTAGGGGGCACCATTGAGCCAGGAGTACGCGACTCAGCACTTTTCTCATTGCTGAAACAAGTATCTGATAACCAAAGTAAAGGGGGAAAGGTCTGTTAAGTTCCCAGTTCGTAGGGTTTCAGTCCATAACTGACTGGCTCTCGGGGTGGGTGGCATGGCGGAGGGGCATCTCAGAGGAGGGACAGTTCACGGTGGGCAGAAGGCAGCGAAGCAAGTGACGGCCACAGCGCCCTCTGTCCCTTACGTCTTGCCAGCGTTCTCAGGGCGGTGGGTCTCACGCCCTTCATCCCAGGCCCTGGAGCCCAGCACCGCGCCACGAATCAGTTCCAATATCACACACTTTGGACGCAGCCACCTCTTTACAAGCCCCACTTGTGAGCACGTGAGGCTCTGGAGATACAGACACGGCCATGACAGACTTCAAGACTCAACTCTTATAAAGTAGCCAAACTAGCCGCATGGCCTTGAGCCAATCTGTAATGGCAAGTCCTCAATTCTTTTCACTTATACGTGGAGAGTAAAGTCGCAGGACACATCAGACCCCTTCCAGCTCCCACAGCTGAGAGCTTTTCCACCTGGCTTCCTCACAGAGCTCAGCCCACGCTCAACTACGCATTTGGTCCTGATTAGTGTTTCTAGGAAAGGGGCTCTGACTGGCTTGAGTCCAGCCTTGTGTCAGCTCACTGCGGAGGACGGGTCACAGAGCGCCATCTAGCCGCGGCGCCTGAGCCCTGCGGGGCTCTGAGAGGGGCTCTGCGATCCTCCAACAGCTGTCTGACCCGCCGAACCACAAAGTCGAAGACGCACTGTGCCAACTACTCCGGGCCACACACGCGTCCAGAGACCACTGCTCCTTTTATGTCTCTTCCTTTGCCCGAGAGAGGGGAGCTGGCCGACCCTCTTCCTCTCCTTCCTCCCACATCTCACCCAGCAGAAAAGTCACCATCGCACAGCCTTTGCGGCAGAGCGGAGGGGCCAGTGGAAGGCTGGCCTTGCCGCTGGAGAGGGAGCTCGCCCTGAAGCCAGCGCTGGGGACCCACGTCACCGAGGGGATGACAGAGCCTCCTGCCGACCTGCTGTGCAGAACGACGTCACTGCAGGTGCTGCTGGTGGGCTTGGGACGACACTCCGCAGGGAGGGCACGGGGACAGGGCCCGGCCCTGCTGCTCAGCCCCTCCAGAGCAAAGCCCCGCCTCCTCCGCCCTCCCCCCCAGGCGCCCAGCACCGCGCTGCAGGCTGCTGACACAGAAGGGCTGCAGTCTCTGGGAGCCGCTCCAGGACGCAGGACGTTCTAGGGAAAAGGTTCGCACAAGGAGAGGGAGCGGCAAGGCAGGCAAAGCCCTCAGCTGGAGCCGGGAGATGCTGCGCCTGCTGCTGGGTGCTGGGCGGGGGGTGGAGGGGACGTCGCCCCTGGCTGCGCTTCTTCCCCTGGCCTTCCTTGCGGATCTGTTTCGGCCAGGCGCTCAGAGTGGCCCTCAGGGGCCTCCAGCCCCAAAGTGACCTCGCGGGAAGGACTCAGGTGGGCTTCGGGGCTACTGGGGAGGCGGGTCTGAGGGGGGTGTGGAGGGAGAATCGGGTGAGCTGGCAGCTGGGGCAGGGGCCACGCTGTGGGACTGAGCCTTCTGTGCCTTCCAGCGCCTCGGGTGATGCGGGTGCCCAGGCCCCCAGGCTTCCTGCGCCTCGGTGCCCGCCCAGCTGCGGCAGGATGAGGGCGGGAGGAGGTGCGGGCTCACCGCACAGGGGCTCTGCAGGGGCAGGCACGGCACGGGGACCGCAGGCAGGGACCGCAGGGGCCTGGGACCGAGTCTCTGGGCAGCAGAGCCAGGGGCGCCAGCCAAGGAGGAGGAAGGGGCTGCTCTCATCTGAAGGGCCTCGCAGGACTGGGCCGGGGCTGGGCAGGGAGAGGCTGTGACCGCAGGGGACTCGAGCCAGCCCGCCCCGGGGCCAGGGCTGATCCCAGCACACCCTTGCTTCTGACCTTTGTGGACTGTTGAGGTGAAAGAGAAGTATAAAGCACTGTACGTGTGAAGCTGAAACGTCACTGCCACAATTTCTCAGGCTGCTAGTGCTCAGCTCTGGTTCCACACAAGAAACTCATCCGAAGTTGTTTAAATGCTGCCCGTGGATCTCACCCTGGATCCAAAAGAAAATGAGGGCACAGTGACAGCAGGCAGCAGGAAGCAGCGCTTACATAAAGGTGCCCGGGTGATTCCGATGCCCGTGAGGGGTGAGACGCACGCCCCAGATGCTGCGAACGTAATCACAGGCGTAACGCGCACTTCCGAATCCGTCTCCAGCTCCCCGAGCTGTACGGTATCAGAATCTCAGGGAGGCTCCGCAGCCCTTATCCCCGCCCTCCATATCCAGGAGTTTCATATCCACAGATTCAGCCAGGCTTGATCAAAAATACTGGAACTAAGGCCTGTCTGTCCTGAACCCGAACAGGCTCTGCCTCATTGCTGAACGGCGGAGGACAGACCCCGCCCACCACAGGAGGATCCGGGGATCGGCGGGGGTCCTGGAACCCCTGCCCCGCACTCTGAGGACGAATGTCTCTAGCAGGCGGTGAAGGCCGTGTGGGGAGCGTCTGTGCTCAGCCGCCTGCTTCCTGTGGGAGACAGTCGATCCCACCAGCAGCATCCCTGGGCAGCGGGGCAGACGAGTCAGGGAGGGACTGAGGGGTGCAGACACCGTCAGTGCAGGGAGGGGGTGTGCTGGACAGCCAAACCCAGGCACGGCGGTAGGCCCCACTGCAACAGTGGCAGGCCCCACCCCCGCGGCGTCAGGCCCCACCCCAAAAGTGGCAGGCTCCACCCCAACAGTGGCAGGCCCCACCCCCGCGGCAGCAGGCCCCACTCCAACAGCGGCAGGCTCCACCCCAACAGTGGCCTGCCCTACCCCAACAGCGGCAGGCCCCACCCCAACGGTGGCAGGCCCCACCCCAATGGTGGCAGGCCAATGACAGCACAGCACACGCCCGGGGCTCTAAGAAGGAAAGAAAGCCCTCCTAAGTTGTGTGTCTCCATTTGGGCAGATTATTCTGGGTACTTTGTACTCCCTGACTGCACTGTGCAGAAGGCTACAAAAATACATACACACATGTACACACATGCATGCACACACATGCACATGCAGACACATGCATACACCTCCACATTCAGCTAATAGGGAACTTTTAAAGTGAAGTGCTACGTGGTTCCTGAAGTGATTAGGTGAGGATTTAGAGCTAATCTGGAAAAAAACACAACGAAATGCTTAGAAGTGAGTATCTGGTGTGGGGCTGTGGTGAGTTTTCTTCCTTACATTTTACTGAACTGTGTTTTTTCCATACTGAGTAGTGGTGCTACTTCTAAAGTCAAAAGCTAAAATCTCTCTTTCCAAAAACTTCCCCAAGGTCCTACAGTGCCTGAGAAACCCACCCAGGCTCCTGGCCACGGCCAGGGCTCCGACCTGCCTGGCCGGCAGGTGGGGGTCAAGCCTGATGAGGATGGTGCTCAGATGCCCGCACTGGTGGGCTGCGCAGGGCTAGGCCAGCCTGTCAGCTGCCTAAGGCAGAGCTGCAAGGGCAAGACTTGGGAGTATGCCAGGACCTGTTGCCCCAGAGCCACAGCAGGCAGGATGTGAGCCTGCCACACACCCCACCGCTGCCTGGGGCCGCTCACAGCCAGCTTCCAAGGACAAGGAGCTGGATCAACCTTGGCCCTTCCACAGGCTCTAGCCTACGGAACCCACAGGCACAGGGCAGGCCAGTGAGCCGCCCACGGTCCACACTGCGGCTTCTCCTTAATATAGAAGCACCTTCCTGTGCCCAGCATTTTTCCAATGACGATGCCAAGGTGCTCAACACAGCCAAAAGGGAGGAACGTTTACTTTGCAACATCAAAATAAAAAAGGATTTAGATGTACTTAATATCTGAGAGAGGCCCCATCTACAAAAGAGTACATAAGGAAGGGAGGGGCGGAGTGCTAGGGGGAAAGAAGAGAAAGGCATTTATCATATTTGATACTTGATAAAATTATTACGCCTCTCTTAAGACTTTCTTATAGCCTGCTCAGTGTATTTTT
>PVIR01024286.1:0-26081 GCA_004026965.1 Petromus typicus | reverse complement strand
TGGAGACCCACACCCAGCAGCAACCAGTACCACATACCACAGTGCCGGGCGTGGTGGCTCACGCCTGTAATCCCAGCACTCGGGAGGCAGAGGCAGGAGGATTGTGATGTGAGTTTGAGGCTGAGCTCAGGGCCAGCCTAAACCACAAAGCGAGACCCTGTCTCAAAAAACCTAAAAAAAAAAAAAAAAAAAAAAAAGACGTTCTGAGACCGAAATGTTTGGATGCTTCGTTTGATAGCCTTGAGTTTCAGCTCCCTGTGTCTTGGAACCTCTGTGACCTGCTCTGTGAGGACCTAGTGACAGTGGTGTGTTTGGAAGGGAGCTGTTGGCTGGGCTGACATTGCTGCTGAATGCAGTGTCACACCTTGTCATGTTGAGCTCCTTGAACAGAATACTTGCTCAGTGAATGTTGCAGCCCTGTCTTCAGGAATTCTGATTCTGCAGGTTGGAGGAGGTTGGTGTCTTGGTTACTTTTTTGTTGTTGGGACAAAATACCAGACACATGAGTTAATGAAGGAGGTGTATATGGTAGTTTGTAGTTTATAGAGGGTTAAGACCATAGTTGGCTGGCTCCAGAGTAGGGTAGTGTGGCAGAAAGGTGCAGCAGAGGAGAGACGGTCGACAGCAGGCTAGGCAGGAGATGGCAGCAGTGAGCCTTCTTTCCCCTCTCTCCTTTTATGTTCTATTCGAGCTATAAGCCTGTTGGGTGGTGCCACCCACACTAGGTTGGCGCTTCTGCCTTCAGTCCCCACAGAACTGTGCTCAACTAGTCAGTGGATTGATTTAGTCATCAGATACCTTTAACTGGTGTCACATCCAGGACCAGGTGCTTCCCAAGGACCTATCTGTGAGTACCTGAGGCTTTAAGGAAATGTGTAAGCCATGACACCTGGTGTCTGAAACTTTGAAATGCACGGGACAATGTTGGCATTTGCATCCTATGTCCTGGGTTGAGGGGCACTGGCTTCGTTTGGTGCTCCTTTTTCACTGCACTGGGCTGAGAATCTGGTAGCTGGGGTGACAGGTGTGTAATGATTGTTCATCAGTGAGTTTTAGTTTTCATTTCTCTCATGGTATTGAACATCTTTTAATGACTTTTTTCTTTTCTTTTTGCTATCTATCTCTCTGATATGTTTGTTTAGAGCATTTTTTTTTTTGTCTATGAGACAAGCTTTTTCTGTGGAGCCTAGGGCTGCCCTAAACTTATGATCCTCCTGCCTCAGCCCTGAAGATGCTGGGATGTCAGATGTGTACCACCATGCTTGGCTCACTTACCTTATTAACGGGTTGCTTTTTCTTTGCCCTTACAAGTTTTGAGTGGTCTTTATGTGTTTGGATGTGGGCCCTTTGTTGGATGTGTTTTTTTGAGACAAGGCCTAGTTAAGGCTCAGACTAGCCTTTTGAACTTGTAGAGATGCTCCTGCTTTAGCCTTCTGAATACTGGGATTACAGATGTGTCCTCACCTACCTTGGTGGGTATGTGTTTTGCAAGTACTTTTTCTCGATATTTTCATTTCCATAACAATGTTCTTTGCAGAGTAAAACTTTTTAGTCATGTTGAAGTCTAGTTTATCTATTTTCGAAAAACTAAGGGAAAAAAAAGAGGGTCGAGGATTTCGTTCAGTGGTTCTGGCATCTGCCTTGCAAGCGCAGGGTCCCTAGTTTGATCCCCGGTAACCACATACCACAGTGCCGGCCGTGGTGACTCATGCCCATCAGCAATTTATACCACACACCAGAGTGCCAGGTGTGGTGGCTCACGCCTGTAATCCCAGTACTTAGGAGGCAGAAGCAGGAGAATTGCTGTGAGTTTGAGGTTGCCTGGGATACATAGTGAGCTCAGGGCCAGCCTGAACTACAAAGTGAGACCCTGTTGCAAAAAAAAAAAAAAATTGGCCATGAATTTGGTTTTATGTGAAAAACTGCCAAGTCCAAGTTCTGAGAAATGGCTTCTTTGGCTGTTCTGTTTTCTGAAGGAGCTTTAATCTTACTCCTCTGTCTCATCCATCTGAATTCATTTCCATCTGTGGTATAAGTTGAGATTTACTTTTGAGTTTACCAAAGAAGCGTTTTATTGTTCACATTTAAGTTGTTCTGTTCTTATCCTGCAGATTAAAGATATTGAAACAGAGCTTTAGAAAACATGGACAGGCCAGGCCGGGTAGGACACACGTGTAATCCCAGCTGCTTGGGGGACTGAGGCAGGAGGGATGCCTGTGCAGCTTAGCCCCTCCCTCAAGTTAAAAATCAATGAGAAAGGTGGGGATGGAGCGCAGTGTGAAGGCTCTGGTTCAATTCTCAGTACTTAAGAAAAAGTTGCTAGCGTAGAATTAGGAGGTTGGAGCAGGGTGCGGTGGCACATGCGTGTAATCCCAGCACTCAGAAGGCCGAGGCAGAGGAACTGCCATGTGTTCTAAGCTAGCCTGGACTGCATTGCAAGACTTCGTTTCAAAAAAATAGAAAGAAAACAGTTATAAGGCTGGTCCATTAGTATATGATTTTTAAAAAATATTTTACTTGACAGTGATTTAAAGTTTACAGGCTAGTTGCATATACACTGTTTCCGTGGCCCACTTACCTCATTTGCTGTTCAGTGTCTTCTATGGCTGCGCAGTGATAGTGCTGAGTGGGGGTGATGCTCTGGAGCTCTGTACGTGACTCTTCGCTTGCTGCCCATTGTGAGTTTGCTGTCCACAGTCCAGGCAGCGTGAGGCTGCTGCTTCTGTTCCTCCAGCCTCTTGGGTCCTCTGCATTCCAGGTTTCTCAGCCTTCTGCTCTGTGACTTGGACAGTTTTGAAGAAGGTTCACAGTTCAGATTTGTTTGCTGTTTCCTCCATGACTGGATGGGGTGCTCTCAGCATTGTCAGTGTGGTGCAGCCCCTGGGATGACCTGTGTATGGGGCTGCATGTAGAGTGCTGAGCTGTGTGCTCTGGAGCGAGACTGGGAGCTCTGTGTGCCCCCGGGACCTCACACTGACACCTCCTGAGTTCTGCCAGCAGGTCATGGGTCAGCAAGGTCAGTGTCCCTTCATTTGTGTTTGAATTTTCATCTTTTCTTTTGGTTAATCTGGTTGAGGTTTATCAGTCTTATTTATTTATTTTTTTTTTTTTAGGTTTTTTGAGACAGGGTCTCGCTTTGTGGTTCAGGCTGGCCCTGAGCTCAGCCTCAAACTCACATCACAGCAATCCTCCTGCCTCTGCCTCCCGAGTGCTGGGATTACAGGCATGAGCCACCACGCCTGGCACTGTGGTATGTGGTGCTGGTTGCTGCTGGGCGTGAGTCTCCACATCCAGTATTGTTATGTGGTTACCGGGGAATCGAACCCGGGTCCTTGCGCTTGCAAGACAGGCGCCGGAACCACTGAGCTAACTCCCCGGCCCTATCAGTCTTATTTTTAAGGACCCAGCTTTTTGAGTTCTTTGCTTTTTCTCTTGTGTTTTAGAAAATTAATTAATTAATTGGCAGCATGGGGTATTGAACTCAGTACCTTGTACAACTACATCCCTTGCCTCTGTGTTTTTAATTTCATGGGCTTTTGTTCTTAGTTATTTCATGTGCACACTTTGAGTTTAGTTTTTTTGTAGATTTGATTATGTGAACTACAGTTACTGATTAGAAATCTGTTTTCCTCTCTGGTAAAAGCATTTCATGCTATACATTCCCTCCATGTGCAGTGTTAGTTACCTTCATCTGTGGATGTATTTTCATTCATTTAAAAGATATCCCTTTAGTCTTCCTCTTTGGCTCACATATTGTGTGTTGGCTTTGCTGCAAACACTGGGAGTCCTTCAGGATTGTTCTTAGCAATTTCTGCTGTAAGGTTAGTGTTAGCTAACGTGCTTTGAGGATTGAGGTTTGCACTGTGAAAGTTTTGTCTGTGAGCCCCAGGTCCTGCGTCATCTTGGTGGACGTGTGCTATGTGGCTCCTGGCTGCTTGGGGTGTCCATAGGGGTACCAGATCCCTGCTGTGGGGAGGCTTGTGGGAAGCTGAGTTGGAACTCTTCCTTTATGCTGTGTCGGAGCCAGTGTCACATCTCATCAGCTGACGTAAGCAAGCATGTGGGAGACTGTCTTCCTGAAGAGCGGACTTGTTGCTGCTGCAGCCTAGGAGCACAGCTAGGCCCTGTCTTCCCAGGTCTGTGAGGGGTGGGTGTCTGTCCTCGGCCTCCCAGGCTCGCATTGGTTTCTGCTGGGCAGCAGGTATGAAGTGTCTCTCAGCCTGCCCTCTGCAGCTCTTCCTGGGCGGGGTCAGCAATGCGCTCCAGACGTTCTGGCTCGGTACCTGCCAGTGTTGCTGTTCTGTCACTGGGATGTACCATGTGTTGACAGCGCCCTACAGGGATTGAGAAGAGGGCACAGTGCAGAGGGCGTGGCCTCTCCTGGCCCCTTGCTGGGGGCTGTGGTGCTGTGTGGCCGGACGGAGCGTCCTGTGCAGAGCCTCCTCAGCCTTCACCCCCGCTGGGGGCTGTGGTGCTGTGTGGCCGGAGCGTCCTGTGCAGAGCCTCCTCAGTCTTCACCCGTGTGGTTTGGCTAGTTGCACAGGCCTGGCTGGGGTGTGGGACACCAACGTGCAGACGCAATATGAGAAGTCCTGGCACCAGGTTCCACTAGCTGTCCCCTTTAGTCTTGGGAGGTGGAGTTGCCACTGAGGCTGCCTGGCTTTCTGTCAGTCAGGACTATCAATTTGTTTCTCACCGAGACTTTCCCATCTCTGATCAGTTTTCTTTTCCTTGCCCCCCCCCCCCCCCCGTAGGTTTATGCTTTGTTTTAAAGAGTTGCAGTGTTCTCGGCTTGGTATTTGTGAACTGTGGACGTAAATAGCATCTCTGTCCCAGGTGCAGGGCCACAGGGTCTGTCCAGCTCTTTTTGCCATGTTGTAATTGTTAACCTCGAGCTGTTGAGGGGCTTTTTCCCCAGGGTTTTTTTTTTTTTTTTTCCAATTAGTGTATGTTTGTGATATATGATTACATTTGTTTTGGGGAATTAATTTATGTATCATATCTTAATCATTTTGACTCCCCTTTGCATTCCTCCATTCCTCCCCTCACTTTCTTCCCTTTCTTGAAGAAGCCCACTTCCTTAATGCCTCTTGTCAGCCTTTGATTAACTTTTTATTTATATTTTGGCTTTCTCAGGTAAGAGAAGTCATGTGATATTTAACCTATGTCTGGTTATTCAACTTAACATTATGGTCTCAAGGTCCATCATTTTCTTTCCGATGTCTGAAATTTACCCTTTATGGCCAAGTGGTGCTCCATTGTGTAGATATAAATCTGTTCATCTGTTGAAGGCATGTTGGACATTTCCATAGTTTGCCTGTTTAAATTGCACTGCTAAAACGTGGCGGTCCACAGATCAGCCCGGCTGATCCTCAGAGAGGTGTAGCTGTTTTAAGTGGAACTTTTAGTTTTTTGAGGAATCTCCATTCTGATTTCCACAGTGACTGTCCTAGTTTACATTCCCACCAGCTGTTTAGACAGATGCCTTCTTTTCCACCTTTTGTGCCCCATTTGTATAACCCCACCCCTTTTCCCAGTTTATTTAAGACACCTACTTTGGTTGGGGAGCAGAGCTGACCACTTTGGAAGCAATTCCAGTTAGTCTCGCTGTCAGTGAATACTTTGCCTCCAAAACTCGTGAGTGTCTTTTGTTCTCCTCACCTGGTTTGATTTATTTTCTGCTGCATCAGAGTAAGGGGCAGTCTCAGTGTTGTTTTAATTTACATTTCCCAGATGGCCAGAGGTGCTTGATGCTTTTTATGTGTACTTTTATCGGACAGCTGTATTTCTTCTTTTGAGTCTATTTTAATTGCCCATTTTTGATGGAGCTTTCTTTGGGGGGGTGGAGGTCTGATTTTTTTTGAGTTCTTTTTGTATTTTGGGTATCAGTCCTTTCAGAGGAAATACTGGCAAAATTGTTTCCCTATTCTGAAGGTCATCTCTTCACTCTGTTGATTGTTTTCTTTGCTGTGTAAATCTTTTAAGTGTGTTATAGATGTACTTTTAAATGTGTTATAATCCCATATTTGATTCTTAGAATTATTCCTTGTGCACATGGGATCCAGTTCCATGAGGTCTGGGCGGGGTCTGTCTCTGGGCGGGGTCACACCTGGGCATACCATGCCCACCACTGTGGTATGTGGTAGTGATTGCCGCTGGGTGTGAGTCTCCACGCGCAGTATTGTATGTGGTCACTGAGGATCGAACCTGGGTACTTGCACTTGCAAGACAGGTGCCGGAACCACTGAGCTAAATCCCCTGCCCTGTATTGAGATTTTTGATGCATTTGGATTTGGTTTCATTTCAAGGTGAGCGATAGAGTCTTTTTTTTTTTTTTTTTTTTGAGACAGGGTCTCGCTTTGTGGTTCAGGCTGGCCCTGAGCTCAGCCTCCAACTCACATCACAGCAATCCTCCTGCCTCTGCCTCCCAAGTTCTGGGATTACAGGCGTGAGCCACCACGCTCGGCACTGTGCTCTGTGGTGCTGATTGTGCTGGGCGTGTCTCCACACCTAGTATTGTATGTGGTTAACCGGGGATGGAACCCGTGTCCTTGCCCTTGCAAGACAGGCGCTGGAACCACTGAGCTAAATCCCCGGCCCTAGAGTCATTTTTTGTATGTGGTCGTGAGTTTTCCCAGCAGCATTTGTTAAAGAGGCTGCCTATTCTCCAGTGTTTGTTTCTGTCCCTTTGTCAGGGATCAGGTGGCCAGAGGTGACCATGGCTGTCTGTTTTCTCCTGTCCCGCTGGTTCACACATTTGTCCGTCTTGGAGCCGCTGCCTTGCTGCCTGGTTATCACACCTTGTGAGACCTGGAGTCCAGGGTTGTGCTGCTTCTTGTTTTGCTCTTTGGCTCAGGGTTGCTTTGGCTGCTCAGAGGCTTTCTTCACTTGTTGCCTGTCTGGACTGTGACTTTTCCTGCTCTTTGCTTTTCTTATTATCAGTGCAGTTTGTTTTCTGTCTTCTGGGATTTTTCTGACTGTCTGGCTTGTTGCTTTCTCTTTCTTCTGTGCTGAGTAGAACTGTAGTTTTACTTCTTCACTTGTTCACTTCATTATGATTCCTCAGGAGCTTTTTGTCTCTCATTTAAAACTTGGAAGAGCTGGGGATTTAGCTCAGTGGTTCCTGCGCCTACCTCACAAGCGCAAGAATATTTCCATTTGTTCTGGTCTCCTTTCTGTCTCTGTCAGACATAGGCTTATCTTTCTTGTAGTAAGTTCTTACTACTCATAAGAAATAAATTAAAAAGTAGACTTGGGGAAAGAGGATGGTAGACTTATGGTCCAGTCCTCTTGAACGGCGAGCACTGGCAGTACAGGCTTACTCTGGTTGGTAATAACGTGCACCTTTTATTTACCTTTCAGCTGACGTAGCCCAACAGTTCCAGTTTGCTGTGCGAGTTATTGGCAGCAACTTTGCCCCTACTGTTGAAAGAGATGAGTTCCTAGTAGCTGAAAAAATCAAGAAAGAGCGTATGTATTTTTCTTAAATATTACTTGCTGGCGTGTGAATTTTGTAAACTTAATATAAAGTGTGTGTTCACATGTATGTATGTATGTAGTTCCTGAGCATATTTTAATTATAGGTACTCTTGGATATAAGGACACCTCAGTTCTTAGACTGAGTGTGTAAGCGGAGTGCTGTAACAGCATAGCCACACTCTAGGTAATAGGCTCACTTGTAGCTTCCAGCTTCCATACTTTGCAGCATTAGTGTGACGTCCTTCTGAGGAGATGACATAGTGCACCATCTTGCAGGAAGCAGCTCTTGGCAAGTGAGTCCTTGTATCTCTCTTCATGGCTTCAGCCTGGACTTTGGTGCCGTAGGCCATGTCAGCTTTAGTCCAGAGGGCACCCTGGGCATCCTGGGCACTGCACAGTGAATTGGTGAGCCGTCAGTGAGGTGGTAAGCATGGCTCTGAAGCTGGCAGCCTGCAGGAAAGAGGACCTGACCAGGGGGAGTGGCTTATACTGGTGGCCTGTGCTGCACTGCTCCCTGTCCCTGGGCTGTATGCGCATGCTCCTGTTGGGCTTGCTGCACTGGAGGCCTGCCCTGACAGCAGCGTGCTCCCTGCAGGCCTCCAGTGGACCAGCCCACGGGAAACTGGCTTTGTGTCCTGTGTCCTGGCAAACTGGCCATCTACCTGTAGGCAGTGGTTTGCAGGGCCCAGATGCGCACAGCCAGCTGGGTGAATTGCTTTGGGCCCGCAGGCTGTGAGGACA
This sequence comes from Petromus typicus, assembly GCA_004026965.1. Classification (NCBI taxonomy): domain Eukaryota; kingdom Metazoa; phylum Chordata; class Mammalia; order Rodentia; family Petromuridae; genus Petromus; species Petromus typicus. The sequence goes on along the minus strand of PVIR01024286.1, from coordinate 17,861 downwards.
TTGTGTTTCAAAGCTGTGTCACTGGGCAAGGTGGAGAGCTGGCTGCTTCTGCTTGTGCACTGTGCAGTCAGCGTATACCATACACATTTTTGTCTCTCTGTGATGCCAGGACTTTTGAGAATACGAAATTCTGTCAGTTTCATCAGCCTCATTGGTCAAGTCAGAATTAGTACGTTCAGAGCTAAATGTGAGCTAAGCATGGTGGCTCACACTTCTAATTCCAGCTAGTCGGGAGGCTGAAGCACAAGTATCCACAAGATCGAGGCCAGTCTTAGCAACTTAGTGAGACTATAAAAATTAAAGGAAGGTGCAAAGAAGGCTTGAAGGTATGGCTGAGATAGAGATCTTAATTAGCACATGCCAGGCCCTGGGTCAGTCCCTTGTCCAGGGAGGGGGAGAAAAACACTAAGTGTGATTGGCAGGTGGGATTATTTTAAAGCCCATCCTGAAATGGGACAATAGGTCTCCTGGGGTGGTTACTTTATCAGTTGGCCTAGGGGCAGCAGCTCGTGGGAAGGCATGGTAGTTTCCCAAGAGGCACCTGTGGACTGGTGTATGTGGTATGGCCCTGGCTCCTACTTTTCGGTGGCTTCTCCCTTGTTATGGAACCAAACCTTGGATGAGTTTGTGTTTGCTGCTGCATAGAATGGTAGTCAGAGTGTAACTAGATACCCCAAAATATCGGCACCATGAAAATTCCCTAGGAGACACGGAGTTTTATAGTTTGAAATGGTAGCAGACATTTGGACTTGGTTTCAGTGCAAGGTGAGCGATACGGGTGTAGAGTCATTATTTGTGCGTGGTCGTGAGTTTTCCCAGCCCCATTTGGTAAAGAGGCTGCCTGTCCTCCAGTGTTTGTTTCCATGCCTTTGTCAGGGATCAGGTAGCCAGAGGTGGCCAGGGCTGTAGCTGAGTACATTTTATACTAAAAGGAAATGAAGTGTTACTGTGTTGTGTTCTAGCAGAAATGTTCAGAATGGGTAGTTTTCAAGTCAGGTTACTGTCAGGAGTGCTTCACTTTCTGGTTATTGCTCTTTGATTTAGGATTCCTGTGGTGTTTTTACCTTCCATCCCTCCCCCAGGAGCTGCTATTAACTAGTTAAATTGATGATAGTTTGCTTGCTGCTAGGGAATGTTTTTACATAGACGAGAGTGATTTTATAGTTTCTGTTAAATGAACTTTCACACAGGTGTTTTGTGCCCAGCATAATACAGTGCATATTGTACATGCATCAGGTTGGATGGATGGCAGACTCAGGGCTGCAGTCACTACAGGCCAAATGTTGGATGGACTCTTAAACTCCAGCTTCTTTCCAGCTTTTTCGAGCTGCCTGCTAGCCTGGTGAAATGGTGCCAGAATGAGTTGACTGTAGGTCAGTCACAGCCAAGTTTCTTTCCTGACTTTGCAGTTATCCGGCAGAGGAGAGAGGCGGATGCCGCGCTATTCTCTGAGCTCCACAGGAAGCTACACTCGCAGGTAGGTGCAGGGGCTGAAGTCAGCCTTCGGCAGAGGGATTCCCAGGAGGGGCCACTTGAACAGTCTTGGTGGCAGTAGCTGTGTGCTAAACTTTGCTGTCACTGCAGAGGAATTTCAGGTGTAGGTAATGTTTCCTAAGCCCAGGCATCCCCGTGTTAGGAGCTGAAAGTCTTGCCTTGATTTCCTACTGCCTTGCCTGTGAAGATGAGTGAGGCTATTGGGAAGGAGCAGTCATGTGTGCTAGGTGTGTGCACCTGTTGGCTTCTCAAGGTGTGTGAGTGGGAGTTGTGTCTAGAGCATAGAGAAGCTTCCCTGCTGTGCCTGTTGTTCCTCAGGCCCTGGCTTGTGGGCCCCATGGCCAGTGAACAACAGTAGCTGAAGACTGTGGTGTTCTGTGGTTGGATGCCAGTGCTTGGAAACAAGTGGTTTGTCTAACCTGATGTTTTATGAAGTTCTTGTGTGAGTAAGTTAGTGAGTCGCACTGTGAGCTTTTTGTGTTTTCTGACTGTAACAGTGCTGAATTAATCTAGCTTCCTTGTTCTTTTGTGGAGGTGAAAGTAAATCCAAGGGGGTCTAATGCTTTGTTCAGCAATACTAAGCCAGGGTTATAGAGAAAAAAAACCACTGTGGCAGGCACAGTGCTACTGTGATGAAACACAGTAGCTATAGGTGATGAAACACCTATATTGTAAATCATAAGCTCTCTTGGTATATTTTACCCTTAGTGCAGCTTTAAATTTATTTGCTGTTCTTATTCCTTAATTCATTATACTTAGATTTACTGTTGTAAGTGGGCAGCCTTGGTCTGCACCTTTGCCTGCAGTGTTAGGATGCCAGCACATGGTACAAGTCTGTGCTGTCAGTTGTGGAATGAGGAGAGTGGCCCTGTGGTAGCCTGTGCTGTTGCCAGAGGTGCTAGATGAGCTGTACTTGGCTCCTATGGGCCCTGGTTCTAAATGGCACCTCTTGCTAGCGACTGACTGCTCAATAAAATGCGAAGCAATAGGTTAGCAGTCTGTGGAGCAGAGGGACCTAGTTCTGCCTGCCTGCTAGTCTTATGCTGGAGAAAATCCCCAAGCTGCAGAACCCTGGCCTCACAAGCAGGGGATTCCAGGACTAGGAGGCCGAGTGTTACTCAGCTGCATTTTCTCCTCAGATGGGTGTCATCCTCTTGAGTGTCTTCCAGTGCCTGTTTGTCCCTTCTTGCTGTCCCTCCATGCTCACAGAAGCCATGGTTTGTGTCTGCAGGAGCCCTTCAGAGGCTACCTGTGGTCTTGTTTAATCCAGAGATCTTGGCTTGTGGCAGATTGAGCTGTTCCCAGTTCTTGTCTCCTTTCACGGCTGACCTTTCTTGTGGACTTGAGCCTCTCCCAGGAGTCTCTTTGTGAGCCATAAAGTGCCACTTGTCATGTTGATTTGTCTGCTCATCTCTCTGCCACTAGACTGGGACTCTAGTGAAGCTTTCAGGGAATCTTTAATGTAACAGGAGTCATCATCTAGGAGTTTGTGTTGTAACGGTGTATGTGTATGTGCTTGTGCATCCAGAGTGAGGGTGTGTGAGTTGGGATGCTGTGGTGCATGATGGCAGCAGATGGAGTGCGTGTGAGAACTTGACACACTCCCATGGTCAGCTCTCCTGACCATGGACAGTTTGGGAGCAGAGTCTAGAGTTTGGTTCCTCACGGTGCTAAGATCATTCTCCTTGTTACAATACCTGTTATGTGGTCTAAAGGGAGCATTAGAAAAGAAGAGAGAATTCACAGACTTTATCATGGTGTCTACTTAGGGTTACTGTGGGCATTTCTAAGGGTTTTCCAGGTGACAGCCACTCGGAGACAGTGGGAGATGGGAGTTGTTCTTGCTGTGGGGTTAGGAGTTGAAGGATCACGTGTATGGTTCAGGATACCCTCCAGTGTATGGTGTGTATATGGGACATGAAATGAGCACAGGTTTACAATTACCTGGTAACTGCATTATTTTATAATGCATTTCTGTTTTGGAAATAAGTATAATTTAGAAGAGGAGAGAATTAGGGTGAAGAGCTCTGTAAAATAATTTTAAAAAATTTTTTTAAACAGGGAGTTTTGAAAAATAAGTGGTCCATACTTTACCTCCTGCTGAACCTCAGTGAAGACCCTCGCAAGCCAGCCAGCAAGGTGAGAGCTGATGCCATCGTGAGGGGAGAAGAGGGGGAAGGTGTCTGGTCGGGGAGGCCACGCACTCTCCTTCCCTTTTTTAAGGGGTTCTTTGGTATGCAGTCTTGTTACGGTGTGTGTCAGAGTTGGATTATTCTGACGTAACAGCATGCAGTTAAATCGAGCCTGGCTTTGTGGGTTTCAGACTTCTGGTTTGTGTGGTTACGACTTAGGCCTGTGCGGCCTGTTCTGTGTGGGCAGGAAGAGCCAGGGTCTTGGTTGCACTGTTAAGGTGCTTCCTGCTGTCAGCTCTGCTCCACCATGCAGTGCTGGACAGCGTAGCTGGCTGCAGACACTTGGCGCTCTGAGTAGGAAGATCCCTCTGCAGAGACACTCAGTGCTGAAGAGTTAGACATAGCACCAAGGCCTGAGTGCTCAACTTTCTTCATTCTAGAACAATACCAGACTTTTGTTTTTGTTTTTTAGGTTTTTTGAGACAAGGTCTCACTTTGTGGTTCAGGCTGGCCCTGAGCTCAGCCTCAAACTCATAGCACAGCAATCCTTCTGCCTCTGCCTCCTGAGTGCTGGAATGACAGGCGTGAGCCACCACGCCCGGCACTGTGGTATGTGGTACTGGTTGCTGCTGGGTGTGAGTCTCCACACCCAGTATGGTATGTGTTTACCGGGGAATTGAACCCAGGCCCTTGCGCTTGCAAGACAGGTGCCAGAACCACTGAGCTAACTCCCCAGCCCCAGACTTTTGTTTTTGTTTTTTTGTTTTTCGTACTGGGGATCAAACTCAGGACCTGTGCTCGCAAGGCAGGCACCGGAACCACTGAGCTAAACCTCCGGCCCTATTTTTTGTTATTTTTTAAATTAAAAATTTTATTAGCACGTTTCCAGTGTATGTTTATATTTACCTTCAGGAATAGAGTGCATATACTTGATGTGTCTTAATTCATTTAATTCTCCTTCCCCTTCTCTTCTTCTTAGGTCCCCTTCCACTTCCAAAGATATGTCTCCATTTCCTGTTGTCTTTCATCTTGACTTTCTAAAGCTTCTACATAGCAAAGGAAAGAATAGAGTGAAGAGACAGGCTGCAAAATGGGCAAAAATTTTTGCTGGCTACACCTTTGATAGAGGATTAATATCTAGAATTTACAGATAACTAGAAAAAAATCAGTCCCCCAAAATAAAAGACCCAATAAAAAAGTGGGCAACTGAAATGAATACATACATTTCAGATGTCCAGGTAACCAATAAATATATGAAAAAGTGCTCAGTATCGCTGGCAGTCAGGAAAATGCAAATGAACACAACCTGAGATTTTGTCTTACTCTAGAAATAATCATCTTTAAAAAATATCAGCCTTCTAAAACTCACTTGTGTTCTGGTTCACATAGATTAGGAATAAATAAGTTGTCAGCAGGAGGAAGAGTTGCGGGAGTAAACCCTTAGAACTGTCAGTGCTGGTGGCTTTCAGAAACAGCCAGTGCACTTCGCAGTGGCGCGCAGTCCACAGCCAGCCCGAAGCCCCTGAGTGGGGCTGCTGCGTGACATCCTGTCCCGGACCTCTGCTTTCATTTCAGGTGTCCAGCTATGCTTCCCTGTTTGCGCAGGCCTTACCTAGAGATGCCCATTCCACTCCCTACTACTACAGCCGGCCACAGACGCTTCCACTCAACTACCAGGATCGGAGTACCCAGGCAGTGCCCAGTGCAGGCAGCCTGGGCAGCAGTGGCATCAGCAGCATCAGTGCGTGCACCCTCGGTGGCCCTGGAACTGGCCCGCAGCCTCAGCTCCCGGGGTAATTCTCCTGGCACAGAATGCTGGTGGGAGTAGGCATCCAGGCTTCCTGCTGGCTGGGGCCTCGCGTGTGCCCCCGGCAGGCTGGGTAGTCTGCTGGCTTCTGTGGAAGCAGTTTGTGCTGGCTCTGTCTGAGTACTAAAGGTTGAGTCACCTTCAGGCGGAGAGTTCTGGTGTGTTCTGCATAGGAAAGTAGATGAGGGGACCAGGAGCACAGGGCTAAGATGTGACAGTCTTCAGTTTAGCCTGCCGTCCAATCTGATTACATTCTGAGGCCATACAGAGCTCATGGTGGAGAAGAGAGCAGGTGTCAGGGGCCTTGGTGGACCTTCAGAGCCTTGCATGTAAGTTCAGTTTCCACGCAGTGGTGATCAGGTGGCTTTGCTCTTTGCTGCTGTTCATTTCTGGGAATCAGACTGAAGCAAGTGATTCTGTGGTGGTATTTTCCAGAGGAACAGTGACAGGGACTTAGCGTAAGTACAGGAGCACATGGAGTCCCAGATTGCGTTGTGAGTAGTGAAGTCATGCGATAGAGAATGGAACAAGAGTGCCAATGGGTAGGATGAGTAGGGCAGGTGTTCTGTGATGAACAGCTCACACAGTCATAGACAGCAGCAGGCAGAGGTTGTCTGCTGAGCACCCTTTATGGCTGGAGTGATTACTGTCATGATGCAAACAGGTGAATCGAGACTCAGAACTGAAGCAGGCTTCTAGTGACAGTCTCTCAGGTTTGCAAAGACATGGTTTTAGTAAGTGTTGTGCTGATTTTTCTCTTTGAGAACAAACTACCTCCTTGTCCTCTCGACTCTTGGGTGGCAAGTGTGCTGGCTGGTGTGGCTGATGCTGATGAAAGCTGCCACCTCCAGGCAAGTACCCAGGAGAGTCCTGTATGTGGATTTGCAGCCCCAGAAGTGAGGCTCTGAGTGTGTAGGTCAGCAAGTGTTTTGTTAAAAGTCAGCTATCATGGCTTCCATTTTAAAAAACCAGCAATGTCAATGTGATGTTCTCATAATTACTGATCAGCCACCATAGTTGGAAGATGCTTTTGCCTTCCACTTTCAAGTGAATTGAAATCAGTGTTTCTTGCCCCGTGGTCTTGAGGACAAGCAGTGTGTGAGGACAGGCCAGCAGTGCAGCTTCCCATGTTTAAGCCCCTCTGCCCAGGGAATGTGGAAGTCCCATTTAGCTGAGAATTGCACAGGTGTTCTGTGTGGGGAATGTGCCATGTGTGTAGAGAAAAGTTGTACAAAGCAGAAATGTGTCTGGGTGGCAAGTAGAGCAAGGTGTCCCGAGCCCTGCATCATGGCCAACAGCCCAAGGGACTGACTGGACTTGCAGTTGTGTTCCTTGGAGAAAGTCATGGTGTCATTTGTCTTGAGTTACATAACTTGGGGCAGGAACACAGGGAATCTCTCTAAGAAAGGCTGTGTCTCTTGGTGAATAGGGTGGCTGTTGAAGACATGAGTGTCACTTCCTTCTTCTAGACAGTCCCATCAAGGCCCGGGCGTGGGGGACTGCCTCCGACAACAGCTGGGATCACGCCTCACATGGACTCTAACTACCAGTCAGCCCCCTTCCCAAGCCCTGAACTTGAAGGGCATCCCGAACGCTGTGTCTCGCAGCCTGACGCGATCGAGGAGAGATGGGGACGTGAATGGTAAGGATGTGTTCTTGTGTTTAGAATTCACCCTTCTTTTGAGCGTCGACCCACACCTCCTTGGTAGTGGTTTCCTCCTGTTTGCCTCCGGGAGCCAGGTGCCTGCTGTGGCCAGATATGTGGGGAGCCACTTCCTGCTCCCAGTTGTCTGGTCCTGGTGCTTCTGCTTCCTGGCTGGCTTTTGTGTGTTGTACTACCTTCTCCTCAGTCCCTTTTCTGTCCTGTCCTACTGTCCCTCCTGGGAAGCCTCTGCTGCTCATTCCCAGCCTCAGTTCCATGAGGGCTGCATCTGTCTGATGATAGTCTTAGTGCCTGGGGCGGTACATGTGTGTGGGAATGAATGGATGATCTGTGTGTCTGCACATGTGAAAGAAGACCACCTGTGAGAGGTCTGAAGTCCTGCTGTGTGCCCAGAGCCAGTGAGTGTCTTTTATGAGCACACGGTAAAGAGCAATGCTTAGCCTGCAGGTGTCCTGAAGATCAGCAGCAGCTTTGCTCCTGGTTGTGACCTCATGCTCTGTCGCTGTGGATGCTGCCTGTCCCTGGAGGAACGCCAGGGTGTGGAGTATCGGGGGACTGAGGGCTTTGTGCTGCCCTTGGCTGCTGCAGTGTGCCCAGCCTTGCATACCTTCCCGTCCTGAGAGCAGCTGCATGTACCAGCATCTGCTGTCAGTGCCGGCCTGTGCCTGCCCCCCGTGTGTGATGGTGTTGGATGCTGAGCTGGTGTCTAGATGCAGTCAGAGGCTGTTTTCCTGATTCCTGCCTGTTCCTGTAGATGTGTGTCCTATAGAAAAATGAGAGCACAGTGGACTTGAACCAGGAAGTGCAGGCAGTAAGGGAGGTTTTGCGCAGAGAAGTGGCAGGAAACACAGCAAGGAAGCTGCTCCAAGCCCAGTGCATTTGGAAGTGTATTGAGCATGAACACTTAGTGTAGAAGAAGGGATTTTAAAAATAGTTCCATTCAGACAATTGTGTGTTGCGTACCAGAGACATATTTTTTTTTTTTTTTTTTTTTGAGATAGGGTCACGCTTTTGTAGTTCAAGCTGGCCCCGAGCTCACTATGTAGCCCAGGCAAGCTTCAAACTGAGAGCAATCCTCCTGCCTCTGCTTCCCAAGTGCTGGGATCATAGGCGTGAGCAGCCACATCTGGCATTGTAGAGTCTGGTTCTGATTCCTGATGGACGTGAGTCACTATACCTGGCATTGTGGTATGTGGTTATTGGGGATCAAACTTAGGACCTTAGCGCTTGCCAAGCAGACGCTGGAACCACTGAGCTAAATCTCCAGCCCTTTACCAGAGACATTTTAAATGTGAAGACACAAACAGGTTGAACATGGGTAGGAAACCTGCATGGTATAGACACTAGCTATAAGGTGTCTGTTTTGATCACCTGGTGATTACCATTGTCAGAGTGGTCTTCAAGGAACAGGAGCAGTATGGAGGGGCCTGTATACCCAGGACAGGACATTCTCGAGGAAGCGCAGTAATCCTACTTCACAAAGCAAGCTAGACAGGCAGACTGGAGAGGAAGTGAAGCACCTGTAAGTACAGCTGGTTGAGTCAGCCCTGCGTTAGCCGGGAGGCTTCCAGACAGAGCAGGTGGTGAAGGGTGTGGTGAGTAGCCTCCTGACCCGACTATGGACAGCTGAAGTGCCCGGCTGGACTATGGACAGCTGAAGTGCCCGGCTGGACTCTGCTTTACACACTGGGCTTAGCCACGGATGTTGTGGACTTTGTGTGTGTCCATACCTCCTGCTCCTTGTCTGGGCCTAGCACCCCTTTCCATTTCCACCTCTGGACGTGCAGAGGGCTGTGAGCTCTACAGCTGTCTCTCTCTGGTGTGAGGGCCACCTCAAGACTGTCGAGGAGGGTCTGGGCTGTGCTTCCCTATGGAAGACCCCCTTTGACAGATGTCACCCACTGAATGACCAGCTGCGTGGCTGCAGACCTTTAGAGGAGATGCTCTGTGAGCCTGCCTCTCTGCCCCAGCCCTGTGCCTTTTCTCCATTGGAAACTCGTTTGTGGAACATGCGAACGTCCTGGTGGCAGATACATACGCCAGAGAGCGTCATGCCGTGAACCGTATTTCATCTGGAAGTGCGTAATTTGGTGATTGCTCTCTTTTAAAACCATTTTATAGGTACTGTGGAAATAACTGAAGCAGCCCTCGTGAGAGACATCTTATACGTTTTCCAGGGTATAGACGGCAAAAATATCAAATTGAACAGCACTGAAAATTGTTACAAAGTAGAAGGAAAGGTACAGTAACATAAAATCTAGTTAAAATATTTCAAAAGAAAGCTATCATGCCATCCAGATGCTGAGCTCTTGACTTGGAAGGTGCTCTTGGGACTTGCAGGGCCCCCGTGGCCTCTGGTTAGTGCTGCGTCCTCCCTGGATGCACTGATGTCACAGGCACCTGAGGGACAGTGGCCTGGCATGGGGTTGGCCACACACACAGGTTGGAATTCTTGCGTGCTTCATCTTCCAGAATGGCTTTCCCATAACCCTGTCATGTTGCTGTGTGGTTCTCAGCTCTTTTGGGGAATAGATGTCCGTAACGGAGACTCTGTAGGGGACAGGGCAGGAGCTTGGTGACCCTTCAGGGTGTTTTCCTTCCCAGTGTGCTTTATTTCTCTTTACTGATCTGTCTCAGTTCCTCTTTTTTCCTGTGGTGCTGGGGATCGGACTCAGGATGTTGCCCTTGTGAGGCAAGCACAGCACCACCCAGTTATATCTCCAACCCCATTTAGTTATTTTTAACTTTCATACTGAAAGTGGTGATGTCTAAGCATAGAATCAAGAGCACAAGTGTTTGAGGAAAGCAGTAATAAAAATCTGGTGTTGACTGTTGATTTTTGGTGTGCTTTTAGGCAAACCTGAACAAGTCTTTGCGGGACACAGCAGTCAGACTTGCGGAGTTGGGGTGGTTGCATAATAAGATCAGAAAGTACACTGACCAGAGGAGTCTGGACCGTTCGTTTGGACTAGTAGGTCAGGTACGTTCATTGTGACTTCCTTTGGAAATGATGCTTATTTCACTGACGGTCTACTATGACAATGACTTCTAGGAAAGTTCTTTTTAAAGATGTTGGTATCAGTTGGGTCCACACAAGAAATGGAACCACAGGGAGTGTTGACAGATCCTGAGGCTGGCCTTTCCAAGGAAAGGGGGCGGAGAGGAGGGGCCAGGGAGCGGAAGCTCCACGGAAGGCTCTGCCCTCTTGCTACTGCTGCCCCTCACGCAGGTAGGGAGGGAGCAGGCAAGATAGGGCCACACCCATGCCCCAAGGGCACCCTGAGGTAGACTCTGCGAGGTGCAGGTGCTGGAAGCCCGTGGAGTGGCAGCCGCCTTCCCTCTTGCTGCTGGGGCTTGGGAGAAGCAGCCGACAGGTGAACAGCAGCACTGCTGTGGTCTCCTCTCCCCTCCGTGGAGAGGTCACCGTGATGCCCCTGTGCAGCAGTCATTGCTGGTGAGGGTCATGCACTGTGCACAGTGGTGCTGCAGTGTGGCTGGGCTCAGGTGATGGCCAAGAGTTTGGCCCTGAAGGGGAACAGCCCAGGGTTTATGGTGTGGTTCCATCTGGAGCAGTAACTTCCTATCTCCTTACTTTCTCTGGCGTGAGAGAGAATGTGTTTTGTTTTGGTTTTTTGTTTGTTTGTTTTTTGAGACAGGATCTCACTTTGTAGTTCAGGCTGGCCCTGAGCTCAGCGTCAAACTCATAGCAATCCTCCTGCCTCTGCCTCCCAAGTGCTGGGGTTACAGGTGTGAGCCACCATGCCTGGCACTGTGGTATGTGGTACTGAATGCCGGTGGGTATGAGTATTGTTGTCTTTGGATACCAGGGATCAAACTTGGGCACTTGCACTTGCAAGACAGCCAAAACCCCAGCCTGAGAATGTGTGTTTGCTGCTGGTCCTGAGTGAGCCCAGTACATCCACCATGTGGAGGGCTTCCTGAAGACCAGCCACCACACTTCTCCACTGTGGGAGCAGATGAGGACAGACCACCGTGCAGTGGGTCTTTGGCACCAGCAGTAGTGCCCCAGGTTGTGGCCCCATGGCTTCCCCCTCCCGGCAGCAAGCAAGACTGCCTAGCCTGTGCCCTTCCCAAAGGATCCCAGTCCTATCTTTGTTCTTGTCCAGATATGCATGCAGACTCCACCAGGAGTTCCTGTGTTAGATAATCAGCGAGCAGACACATTGATGGCACATGCTTATGGGGTGCCAGGGTTGCTGTGATGCAAGAGTGCATTGGGTAATGCTCAAATTGGGGTAAATGTGCCAGTATCCTCAGTTATTATTCCTACTGGTGACAACAGTCGGAATTCCTCTTTGTGGCTGGTTGAAAATACCCAGTCAGCTGTGGTTGTCCACACAGCAGCAGAGAGCTTCTGTTTCTCATTGCCCTATAACTGAGCCCCGCTGACCACGCTCTCCCCACAGCCTCCCTGCCTACCTGCCCCCACCTCTGCTCAGCACTGCAGGGTGAATTGCCCATGTGTGGAACTGTGACGCTTATCTTTTTATGTGGCTCATGGTGTATTTCCTCTGACCTAGTGACCTCCAGCTTCGCCAGGTGCCTCGTGTTTTCCCGTTTGCCTGTCTTGGACAGAAAGAGCCAGCCAGACTGGGATAGCATAGTCCTCCTTCCATGGGATCCCACGACGTCACACTAGGTCTTTGAGTGCCTGGAAGTCTCACTTTTGAACATGGCTTTGTGTTTGCAGGATGAGCACCCGAATGCTCACTTTTATGGCAGTCACAGTAGTCCTAATCCACAAAGCAGAAGTGCAGCGCACAGTCCTGTTTGTGAATGAGTATCGATTTTGACTGTGCAGGAAGTGTGGCCTGCACACAGAGTACCTGGGAGTGGCTTCCCCTGGCAGCTGTGTCTGGCAGGCTGTCTGCGAGGACAGAGCCCGTGTCCTGGCTGTGCAGCCTCTGCCCTATGCCAGCGGGTCTGTGCACAGGGTTGTGTGCAGTTCTGCCAAGGCCCGTGTCACTTCCAACAGTGTCGTTTTGATGTGGCCCTCATCGGAGATAAGCCTGGATGTGTACAGATAAGATTTTACTTCTGTGCGTGAGAAAACAAGCAGTACAGACTAGAGCAAAATTGGGTTGGTGCTGAGCTGCCAGTTTTTGTTTTGTTAATTAACTTTTATAAAGCTGTATTTTAACTAAAAATTTAGAAAGACATAATCTCAAAGCATCATTCCTCAAAATTGGTTACACTTTTAGCTTTGTGAAATCCATGCTTCATTAAGCATTTTTCCTTTTGTAAAGTTCATGCTTTTTATACTAAGTAATAACACTTCTCTGACATTATTGAACTATATGTTGTGATAAAGCTGCTAAGCAGACCCTTGGCAGAACCAGAATTGAAATACCGCTGCACTCCCCTGAACTCACTGCAAACACCACCTCTGTTCTTGGAAGGCATCTCGCTAAGTCACTTCTCCTCCCACACAGAGCTTTTGTGCTGCTTTGCATCAAGAACTCAAAGAGTACTACAGGCTACTCTCTGTTTTACACTCCCAGGTAAATATTTTCTCTATTTTAAAATTGAAACTTCATAGGATATTTAAGTTACTTTGTACATTAAAGCATGCCAGTCAGTATTGTAATAATGTTTGCCAGTACCAAATAGCTATAAAGTTTCATTGTATTCCAGAGCCAAGTAACTGCTCATTCTCCAGGCCCTGTGTATGGTAAAGGCCACTGGAATTTTGAAAGTACTATTATTTTCTCCAGGGAGACTTTTGGCTTCATTGTTTCCTTGTAGTCACTGCATATGCATTAAAAATTAATATGACTGGTTTTTTGTACTTAAACTTTCCATATTTTCTTTCAGCTGCAGCTAGAGGATGATCAGGGGGTCAACTTGGGACTCGAGAGTAGTCTGACTCTGCGACGCCTCCTGGTTTGGACCTATGACCCCAAAATAAGACTGAAGACCCTTGCAGCCCTCGTGGATCACTGCCAAGGTCCGAGTGGATTTGTGTGTGCCTCTTGCTGTGCTGCGGTTTAGACTCATTTGCAGAGCAGGCTGCCCAGCATTGCCTTCCGAACCCTGACAGCCATAGTGTGTGCACTGCGTGCCATTAGGGATGTGAACTGACAGGGAGAAGGAGCCATTGTGGTGTGATTTCTGTGTGGAAGCCTGGGGTGTTAGGGTGTTAGGGAGGTAAGGCTGGAAGGAGAGAGCCTCTGGCATGTGGAGAGGCTTGGTTTGGGTGCCAGGCCTTGCCTGTGCCCCTCCTCTGCTTGCCTTGTGCCTGGCAACCTTCTCTGGCATCTCTCTCTCTTTTTTTGAGACAAGATCTGGCTTTGTAGTTCAGACTCGCCCTGAACTCACTATGAAGCTTAGGCTAGCCTTGAACTCACCACAGTGATCCTCCCTCTGCCTCCCAAGTGCTGGGATTACAGACATGAGCCACAACAAGTGGCATTGTGATATGTGGTCATCAGGAACTGAACTCAGGACCTTGTGCTGGCCAGGCAGACGCCAAAACTACTGAGCTAAATCCCCAGCCCCTTCTCTGGCATCTCTGCTTTCCTTCCTTCTGGGTAGGGTTGTTTCTGTTTTTATTCTCTGTGTGGGAAATCACCATTTTTGGAAGTGCAGCTTAGCCTTCTCTCACACTGTAGCTTCTGCATTTCCAGCTGCCTTCTGAACCTTTCCCCAGGCTTTGTGCTGCTTTATAGGGACTTCTCTCGAACAGTGCTATATGTCCAGGGGGAGGGGGTAGGGTGGAGAAGTTGGCATTGAGTTGAGGCGGTGCAGTAAACTCAGACAGTGTAAGGGTCAGTGCATAAAAGTTGTGCTGCTGCAGTGTATATCGAGCAGTAGAATGCAGTGTGAAGCCCGGTCAGAAGTGTGAAAGCCATGTGAGCTCCAGAGTGAGCAGCCAGTCACTTTGTTCTGCTTTGCAGCTGATACACTCCTTCACTGCTATCGGGGAGCAGTACTGCCCTGGCTTGTGTAAAGCAGTAGCCTTGCTACTGCTGCTTCTAGGCCCCAAAATGGTATTAATGGCAGGAAATAGACAAACTTAACCTTGACCCCTTGGTCATCCTTGGTTGGAAGGGCGTGCTTTGTGCTGTTGAGTGTACCATTGCATGTTCAGTCTTTTCCCATGATCCCCCAGGAAGGAAAGGAGGGGAGCTGGCCTCCGCTGTCCATGCCTACACGAAGACAGGTGACCCATACATGCGGTCCCTGGTGCAGCACATCCTGAGCTTGGTGTCTCATCCTGTCCTGAGCTTCCTGTACCGCTGGATCTACGATGGGGAACTTGAGGACACGTACCACGAGGTGAGGGAAGGGGTAGGGCCGAGCCTTGAGTGAGGTGGCACACTACTGTTTCCTTCGTGGTTCTACTGGTCATCTGAACAGGCGGGGCCCACACTTCCCTTGAGTGCTGTGCCTGTTTGCACAGTGCTTTGAGAATTGTCTCTGCAAGGTGGAAAGTTCTCCTGGTCTCAGCAGTGAGAAACTCAGCAAGCGTGAGCTGCTCGATCAGGTGGAATTCTGAGCAAGGTGGTGGCAGAGCATGTGGGTTGCTTGCTCACTTCAGTCATCTGTGGTGCCAAGAGTTTGAATGAAGCAAATTATTTGTATACGTGGGCCGGGGATTTAGCTCAGTGGTTCCGGCACCTGTCTTGCAAGCGCAAGGACCCGGGTTCGATCCCAGGTAATCACATACAATACTGGGCATGGAGACTCATGCTCAGTAGCAATCAGCACCACACACCACAGTGCTGGGCATGGTGGCTCATGCCTATAATCCCAGGACTCGGGAGGCAGAGGCAGGAGGATTGCTGTGATGTGAGTTGGAGGCTGAGCTCAGGACCAGCCTGAACTACAAAGCGAGACCCTGTCGCAAAAAACCTAAAAAAAAAAAAAAATTATTTGTATACATGAATATTTTACTTTTGGAAATAAATCAGTTCTGCTGTAATGCAACAGATGTGTTCTTAGACATCAGCAGAATGCAAAACCACATAGTAAAAGCCGTAAGGCTTTGGGGGGAAAAGAGATGGGGCGGTCACACTCACAGACATTGCTGGTAACATTGAAAGCACCAGAAAATAGGCACCTCACAAAAGTTAAGTGGCTCATAATACATAAATACAGTACCTTTCATTGAGGTATGCACTTGACTGAAGGCAAAATGAGCCCCCTGAGCCACTGTCCAGGCCAGGATAGCCCTTGCCAGGGGCCTTGAGCACTGAGTCACTGCCAGCTCTTCTGAGGGCAGTCGGCTCTCACTCCAGTGCTGTGTGCAGCTTTGCCTTGTTTTAATTTTCACAGCCCTGGGCTCGTGTGACACATAGTCACACATGATACAGTTAGTGCTGTCTGTGTGGGTGTTGTTTGTGTCCATCATGGTAAAGTCGGCATCCTTCTTGGATCTGTTTCTGGAAAATATAAAGTTGTTTTAAATCAGATTTAAGTTTTCAAGATAAGCAGCAACTTAGTCTCGAGCACTGTTTAGTTCTCACTTCCCGGAATAGGGGCAGTGGGAGCTTACAGGTGTGGCCTTCCTTTTCCTTTGATAGAGTTCATGCGTTTGAGTTTGTTCTTCAGGTCCAGGAGGGGGTGAATCTTGGGTGCACTTTGAAAGCTTGTGCAGTCGATTTTTTAGAAGGCATATTAATCTGGTCATTATTACAGTAAGATAATCTGGGTTTAAAAAACTTTTCGTTTGTAAATTTATGGGTTTGAGTGATTTTGATTAGAAAAATAAATGTTTCTTTAGAAATTGTGCATGCTGTATGCTATACTAGTAATTTAGTTCTTGCTTTATTGTAAAAGTTTTTATTTTTAAAAATGTTTTTCTTTTTATTTAGTTTTGACTTCTAGAAAGTTGCAAGGATTCAACAGAGTACTGGTGCTTCTGCTCAGTATCTGACTTCAGCAGCCTTGCAGCCTCCCTTGTCCTGCACAGCCATTTCTGCTCCTTGGTGCCTGCTCTGCCCAGAGCCTTGGTTGCCTCACTGGTTTTGCCTGTGGAATTTCTCCAAAATGCCGTCACTGGCAGAGCCCACATGGCCCTTGAGGCCCACCTGTGAGCCTTTGCCATGCTCCATAGCTTGGTCCTGAATCAGGTTGTTTGGGACTGTGTGTCCTAAGCCCTTTCTCAGCCTTCGTCCTTCTTTTAGTACTTGTGTCAGTGCCTGTCTCCTGGGTTCTGTGTGGATCAGACTGGATTTGGACATATGGGGCGCACATGACACGTCCCTGGGTTCACACTCATCTCAGAAGAACCAGGATGACTTGTGAAGGCCTCTTGTGCCTAAGATGTCGGGGCCTCCTGTCTGTAGATCTAGACAGTTCCAGTTTCCTGATTGGTAACCATACATTATGATGCTTCATTAAAACCTTCAGTTTTGGAAAAGTTCTCTGAGTAATATCTTGATAGTACACTTGCTAGTTTAGAGAATCGCATTGTGTGCTTTATCTTGTCATCAAAATTTAGACTTTCTCTTTGTTTCTGATAGGTGTTAATTTTTTCTCAGTCTTGCTCAGGTGAGTTACAACTTGTAAAGTTCTCCAAGGGTCTCTGGTTACAGAAGCTGTAACCAGAGTATGTAGTATGTAGTTTATGGCTATCTGTGTAAGGAAATGCAACTTTTGGTAATGAAAAGAAGGTGTAAAATATCAATCAAGAGATGAGAATTGAAAAAAGTACAAGGAACCAAACGAGATTGTGGCACTGGAAAGTTCCATAAGGGGGAGACTCACCCACAGCGAGTTTTTGGAGGGGGAGGAGTGTTCGGCTGGAGGGGGTCCGGGAGGTCCCCCAAGTCGGGGACCACAGGGAGAAGCAGGCCGGGAAGCACCGGTGCTCGGTGTCGCGTGGCGCCCAGGCTCAGGAATGAAACGATTCTGAGTGCGAGAGGACGCCGAGTGCACGACCAGCCTCAGCACACTCGGACCCGCGGCTAGAGCGGCGATGAGCCACACAGAGCCAGAGCCAAAGCGTCCCGCGCGGCGGGTGGACGTGCTGTGGAAGGGCCTCCGAGGGCCAGCAGCGGCTCCTCAGGAACGGATGCTGGCGGAAGGCGCAGCCGGACCCAGAACTCTGCGCAGAGATTTCCAGACAGATCAACCCTGACGGTGTTCCTAGAAATACATCAACTACCGGACACAGAAAATCCGCATCAACCTGCAGAGGTAAAGAGATTAGATCAGTAATCGAGAAAGTTCCACGGAGAACGGCCCTGGGGCGCTGCTCTGGTGAGTGCTGACAAGCCTGTGGAGGATTCACTCCAGTTCTTCCCACACTCCGGGAAACAGAGCAAGAGGCCACCAGGTACACAACCCTCGATAACAGACGCACTGGTGCACCGGCCGTGGCCAAGAGTGAGAAAGCAGTGAACATAACTCCGGACCAAGCCAGGCAGGGAGAAGACAGCGTGCACGTGTGTGGATCAGCGCTGTCGAGACTCGGCACCTTTTCCTGATACAGACGCTCACATTAGCAGTGGAAAGAACCCAAGCAGGGCAGGGCGGCTCCGCAGCCCTGGGTGACAGGCGGCAAGCAGCAAGCTTTGTCCACCGCGCCGCCCCCGGCCACCCTGAGCTGGGGCTGTGGGCAGGACAGAAGCCGCTGAAGCAGCCGGACGGGGAAGAAGGAGGAGAACGCTGGGATCGTGGAGAAAAACTGTCCAGGACCCAGGCGTGTGCTGTGTCGCTGCAGAAGGTGAAGAGAGAGCTGCGTCTAATGAGCAGGCTCACGGAGAGCAGGGCCCGGGGCAGCCACCGCAGTACACGC
>PVIR01024285.1:0-26080 GCA_004026965.1 Petromus typicus | reverse complement strand
GTAAGCAATGATAAATTAGAGTCATTTATACTCAAATGGATGCACCTTGAGAACATACTGATAAGTGAAATAAATAGGTCACAGATGTGTAAATACCGTATCTTTTCTCTGGTATGAGAAACTGAAGATGTAAATGAGTTCTAAAATGTATGACAGAGTAGAAAATACTCAAATGGAAAAGGGGGTAGGGGTTAGTAAAGAAGGGAAAGAAAAATTTGATAGTAAAAAAGGAAACAAAGCTTATGTACATAAGAGAGCAGGGGGATGTAGGGTGGCAGGGAATTGGAAAAAATGAGAATTAAACCATGTCATGAACTGGTACAAATTCTCAGTGTTGATTGTGGTTATGATATGTATATAAAATGTACCAATAAAATCAAGTTAAAAATAAATGAAAGGCTTAAGTCATACTATGGTGTTATGTGCACACCCATGTTTATAGCAGAAAAAATTATAATAGCTAAATCTCAGAAACAGCCTATCTGACCAGCAATAGGTGAATGTATCTGTTGGAATAAAGTGGGTTAAAACTGAGGCATTGGTAGGAAAATGGGTGCACCTTGAGGTCACGTGCAAAGTGAAATAAATTAGATACACAAATTTAAATGTCACATGGTTTCTTATATGAGAAACTTGACATATAAATAAAGAGCAGAATGAAAGACAAGTAATAAGAAGTAGGGAGATCTTTTTCAGATTGAGAGGGGAACAAGAAATGGAAGGTGCAGGCAAAAAAAAAAGAAATTTTTTTTTAAAAAGACAATTGAAGAAAAATAGAAATACATCTTCTGCAAATAAGCAGGGAAAGAAGAGTTGGCTGGCGCAGGGAAGGGAGAGGAAGCAGCCAAAAAAATGTAGTAAGAAGTATTATGTAAATGTACAAACTCTCCACCATCGCTGTAATCATTATGTACTGCAAACATGTACTAATTTTAAAAATTAAAATCTTTTTTTCCAAGGAAGGTTTTCAAAACTGCTGCAGAGAGGAAGAGCAGGTCCCAGGAGTGTGCGAGGAGCCTGAGAAAGGACACAGCAGACCCAGCTCACGGAGCCTGAGCTCTCCTTCTCTCAGGTGGCTCCTCTCAGGTGAGCTTTGGAGTCAGATATGGAAAATTGTCTGGAGACAAAAGCTCAGTGCAAAGGTAAAAGGAGGCTTCAACTCACCACACCTCACAGGAAGCTCCAGCAGGGTGCAAGTTCATGGGATATGGGCTCCGCCAGGCTCCGTGCTGCAAGAGCTGCATCCACGGCGCTGCTCCCTCAGTCCTTCATCCCAGTGCAGATGGTTTGAACACGGCAGTCACACATCTTTGCTAATAAGTCAATTTATAATAGCTTCCTGGAAGTTATTAGATGAATTCCAAGTTTACCATCAGGCCAAGTAAGAAAAGAGGTAAACAGATGGCTTATAAATACAGTTGTAATCCTTAGAATGAAGTCTATCTAGACGATTGGGATAGTGCCAAGAAAAACTGACTCTTTATAAAAAGAAGAATGAAAAGAAAGCAAAGATATGACCTCTGTCTCACAGAAGTCTGTCACGGAGAGGAGAGAGCAGACATATGAGAGAAGAACTAATATCTGATAGTTAATCTACACAGAAACAAATGTGCACATGTGCATGTGTACACACACACACACACACACACACACATACACACACACACACCTCAAATAACCAAAGCCATCTAGAGAATAAATAGGCTGTTATAGCAGCAAGAGCTCCCTGCCAAAAGTGTCCTTGGACTTCCTCCTCAAGAGCAAGGGATATTCTTCCATCTGCTGATATTCCCTTTGGTCACTTCTTTCAGAGTACTGTAGTTCTCAGTGTAAAGATTTCTACTTTCTTCGTTAGATTGATTCCTAAATATTTCATTTTCTTCAAGGCTATTGTGAACGGTGTAGTTTCCTGAATTTCTCTCCCACTGAACTTGTTATTTATGTACAGCAATACTACTGACTTTGGAGTGTTGATTTTGTATACAGCTATGTGATTGAATTTGTTGTTAAATCTAGAAGTCTTTCAGTGAGGTTTTGGGGTCCTCTAGGTAGAGTATCATACCATGTCATATGCAGATAATAATTTAACCTTTCCTTTTCTATCATTTTTCCTTTTATTTCTTTTCCTTGTCTAACTGTTCTGGCTCAGGTTTCCAGAACTATACTGAACAGGTGTCATGATAGTGGACATCCTATCCTGTCCTGTTCCTGATTTTAGAGTGACAGCCTTCCATTTTTCACCATTTACTAGGATGTTGGCTGTTTGCTTGTCATAAATAGTTTTTTTCAAGTTCAGATAAAGACCATCAATCCCAATTTTCTGTAGGGTTTTTAATCATGAATGAGTGTTGGACTCTGTTCAGTGCTTTTTCGGTGTGTGTGGAGATTATTGTGTAACTTTTGGTCTATCTTTTGTTGTATGGCATATTACATTTATTGATTTCTGTATGTTGAACCATCCCTGCATCCCTGGGAGGAGTCCTACTTGTTTATGCTATACAATCTTCTGGATGACTTGAAGATTTTATTGAAGATTTTAGCACTTAGGTTCATTAGGGAGATTGGCCTAGGTAGAAAGAATCAATACAGTGAAAATGGTCATATTCTCCAAATTGTTATACAGATTTAATCCAAACTCAATCACAATACTAACAACACACCTCACAGAATTAGAGAAAACAATTCTAAAATTCATTTAACACCTCTAATTGAAGAAAGATAGCCTCTTTAATAAATGGTGCTGAAAGTTCTGGCTTTCCACATGCTGAAGACTTAAACTAGACTCATATCTTTCACCATGCACTAAGATAAAGTCAAAATAGATCAAAAAAATCTATTACAACAGAAACTCTAGATCTCCTAGAAGAGAAAACAAGTAAAACTCTTCTTAAAGACACTGATGTAGACAAAGACTTTATAAAAAACACAATTAGATGGGAAATATATTACAAAGAATCAACAACTGAAATCTTATCTCATTAAAAATCTTTTGCACAGCAAAAGAAATCACCAACAGAGTAAAGAGAAAACCCACGGAGTGGGAAAAATTTTTTGCCAACTGTTCCACGGACAAAGGGCTAATATCTAGAATATATAAAGAACTCATCAAATGCATACTCCCCAAAATTTAAAGATCTAGTTCAAAAATGTACATCTGAAATGAATACATACCTCTCAGAAGAATAAGTACAAATGGCAAATAAACCTATGAAAAAATGCTCAACAACACAGTCATTTAAAGGATATATGCAAATAAAAACATCACTGAGATTCTAACTCACTCCAGAAAGAGTGATTATTACCAAGAAATCAACCAATAACAAATGCTAGTAAGGCTGTGTGGAAAAAAAGAACCCTTCTCCAGTGTTGGTGAGAATGTAGACTGGTGCAAGCACTATACAAATCAGTGTGGAGATTCCTCAAAAGTGTAGGACTGGAGATTCCATATTACCCAGATATTCCCCTTCTTGGTAACTTTCTGAAAGATTTAAAAGCAACATACCAAAGCATTACATGCATACCTATATTTATAGCAGCACAGATTGTAATAGCTAAACTTTGGAAACAGCCTAAATGCTCATCAAACAATGGATAGATAAAAAAGATGTGGATGTTTATGTACTGGAGTACTACTTAGCCATAAAGAAGGATAAATTTGAGATATTTTCAGGTAGGAGAATGCACTTACAGACCATGCTCTTAAGTGCAGTTAGTCGGACACACGTTTAACTATCTCATTGTTTCTCTGGTGTAAGAAACAGAAAATGTAGAAAAAGATCAAAATATATAATACATATTGTGAAACAAGAAAAATGTTCAAATGGGAAGGGGAACGGACAAGAGGAGGATGGAGGAAAGGAAGGGAAAAGAAGTAAAAATGGAAGCAAAGGTTTTGTGAATAAGGACGGGAAAAAGGGTTAAAGAGGAGAGAAATGGAGAGAGAAGAACTGAGCTATATCACGCGTAGGTGCCAGTTTCCTATAATGAATATGATTATTGTGTATATCTAATGTTGAGTGTGATCATGATAGGTATTTAAAAAGATGAAAAGATAAATAAATAACATAAAAGGTACCAATAAACAATTAATTTTTTAAAAAGAACCTTTGGAATGGCAATGACTCCTTCGGCCCTCAGATCTACTCCTTCTGTACTTCCTGTTCAGGTCATTGCTTCGTACAAGATGCTGAAACTACTTCTGCTCCAGGTTTCTATTTCAACTGTAACATAAGGAAAGCAGCCATAAAAAGTCAAGGCACCAGGAAATGTAGCTGTTATTTTTAAGCAGCTACCCTGTGGAGACAGCAGGAGAAAATAAAGAGAAATGTTGCAGTTCCTCTGCATAGACAGAGCCTCCCCCCAGGGGGCGCACTGGAGAGGAACCATAATTGCAAACTGATAAAAGCCCTAAAGCCTCCAAAACTTCAGTTTAATCTTCCTAGGCACGCTTCCTACTAGCAAAGAATTCTATAGCCTCCAACAAAATTCAGTGCAGGAGAAGGTCACTGCCTCCCGGGTCAGGAAATTTTCTGCAAGAGATTGCCCCTGGGAAAATTTCGCTTTTAGCTGAGCCTACCTACATTCGCTTCCCTTTAAGTTAGGAGACACTTGCTCTAAATCTGGTCTTCCTAAAGCAGACCTCTGATGTAGAAAGAAATGTGATGTTATCATTCATATCCCACCCTTAGTCCCTATCTAAACTCTTATTTTTCCCGATCAATCCCCAGTGACATACAATTTGTACAAAATACGATTTTAAAATAACAACAGCAAAAACTTATGTTTTTAATTTTTAAAAATTTGTTACAGTAAAAGTAAGGAAACAAATTTTATATATATGGGGGGGTGGTAGGGTGGGTGGGGCTATGGGAAAAAATGAGAATTAAGTTGTGTCTTATACTGGTACAAATCCCCATTATGGAGTGCAATCATGATGTGTATATTTAATGTACCAATAAAGATAATTAAAAAAAAATTTGTTACAGTAAAAGACACATTGAAGTTAATACTCTTCCAAGTTCTTCCTCTACTTCTTTTATCCTTGCCCCTTTTGAAAGCCAGGTTTGCTGTCTTTAGTTGTACTGTTGTGGCTGCCTCAGTGACCTATATTTTGTGGTCATTCTGACTTTGAAGAAGAGCTAGAAGTCAAACAGAGCTAGATTCATTGAATAATGCAGATACAGACCCACCATATTTTTATGATCTTACCTTTCTGTTGGATGATATGCAATAGCTCTGTTCACTGTATTTTTGATATTTTTGTAAAGTCATGAAAGTGGATGTCTACAACTGCTCCAGGAAGTTACAAGAACAATTGCATAAATATGTTGGAAGTTAAGGGGGACATTCTGAGGATGAATAATGATAATGTATCTTTCCTTGTGATAAATTTTTTAAAATTTTAAATATTCACTTTATTCTTCCATTACTCCTTACACATTATGTCACTTAAGTTTTCAAGTACTATGATATGGGAATCACAAAAGCCATGGCCATGAGTCAGAATAGTGTCTCCCTGATCTGGCTGGGTTGTCAAGCCAGATGCTAAATCAAGGCTTAGCACCTTAGTGGGGACAGTCCCTGGCATATACACAAAAAGCAGTATGCTAAATCAGCCAGTGATCCATGGACCGATTGTTTCTAGTTTCGACTGTGACAAAGAAGTAGCCTTATGACCTTGGTCAACCTACATAACTCTTCTAAGCCTTAAATTGTTTCCATCTGTAAGTTAGAAATAACTGTAATCATCTTACATGATTGTAACCCTTGCAGCCATGTGTAGAAAGTGTCCCAGAGTGTGTTTGACATGTTTCCACTCAGTCAGTAGTAACTCTCTTTATTTCTCCAGCCATCTCTCACACAAAGAAAAGGCCCAATATCCATGTGACTGGCTGGTCAATAGATAGAACTAATGTGTTTGCTCTCAGTTCACTCAGGAGGAAACACAGATCAAGTCAAGAACCTCAGGTCTCACAGCTGCCAGTTGGAGGAGTCTGATGCAGAAGGAGGGAGAGAAAGTAAAATGTAAGTATCTTTCTGCTAAGGATGTGAGACAGCCAACATTTATATTTATCTTCCACTTCCATTAGGATTTTTACTTTAGTGTTTGTTTCATAAAGCAAAATCTTTGTGTCATCCAGAGGCTCCCACTTTTAACAGCCCGTCATAATAAAAATAAATATATAAATGCATTAAACTATGCTCAAAGTCATTTGTATGAAAGGAACCACAGTATACATTACTGCCCATCTGATTCCCCCAAAGAGTTCATTGCTGCAAATGATTGTTCACTTGACTCTGTGACCAGGGAAAGAAATATCTATGTTCCAATGTGTTTCCCAGCTTCATTAGCTGCGAGGAAAGTAAAGACAGATTCATCGGTCACACGTCCCATCTATCATGGCTCTGATGTACAGGGTAGTCTTCATTTTAGTTCCTTCCTTGTCTCTGTTCTCTTTTTCATCATAATAAACATATTTGTTTTTCATTTATTCACAAACCATTTCAAAGTCTTCTGCAAAAGGGTAAGACAGAAGAGTTTTAAAAACATGAAACAGATCCTCACTTGGAAAAATATACTCAGGTTTTCTTCCTCAAGATTCACCAGCTTTAAACAAGTGATGATACTAAAAACTTACATCCAATATTTACAATCATTTCTGGTGCACTGTTAGATGTGCTTTCCATCTAAAACTTCATCTAATCTTCTCAAAAATCCTACGAAGTGAGTAATTTCAGAGCCTCCGTTGTTGTTACAATTGAGACGTCAGATGTCCCTACATATATCTGTACATCTCACATATTTACAGATGGAGCTTCTGGATGGTGATTGAATCAGGTCTTCATTCTCCTTAGTGGATTCATCCATTGATGGGTTCATGGTCAAATGCACTGTTCGGAGGTGGCGCTTAGACAGACGTGGGTCACTGGAGGTGAGACCAGAAAGTGTGTCGTCTCTTTTGGCTTTGTTTTACTTTCTGAGGGTCTCACTCATTAGCTTAGGCTGATCTTGAACTCACTGTTTAGCCCAGGCCAGCCTTGTGCTCATAACAATCCCCTGGCTTCAGCATCCCGAGGAGGATTAGAGACATTCACTATCTTGCCTAGCTAAGCATGTTTGCTTGTCTCCAGCATATTCATTGCCTATCTGCTTCCCAGCTTCCATGTAGTAAGAAGCTTTCCTGCCCATGCCCTTCAGTCAGGCCATTTCTGCCTCAAAACTGGCTGACTGTGGCCTGGCACCACTGAAACTATGAACCAGAATAAACCTTTCTTCCTTTGAAGTGCATTTGTCAGGTATTTTTTTCCTAGCAATAGGAAAGCTGACTAATATAACTATAGAAAGGGGGAAACTAAGGCATGGAAAGTTTAGGTAATATAAAATTACACCATCAAAGCAGTACTCCACTTAATGAAATTAGGATAAAAATGAAACATTTCGGACTTCATTGTCAGGAAACTGGGAAGATGGCTATAAACACAATGAATATGCCTCTAATGGTGGTAACAGCGTCCACCTACACAATTCAGGCACAGACAGTAATAGTGTGGAGTGAACTCCCCTTTGCTTGCACCATTCAAGTTCTGCCATTAGAACTGTGGAGCCTAAGGGTAGCAACAGTGAAAGCCAAGGGGTGATTTATTGTTGAAACTCTATAGGAAAAAAAATCCATAAGACAAATGGAAAGGTGCCATCCTGTTTGGTCTGCTCACAGGCCTATCATTCTGCAGACTCCTCCTGCAGAATGGAGCTATTTTCCCAGGGGATGAAAAATAGAGACAGAAATCATGAAGTCACTGTAAGGGGATACTGTGCCTCAACTCCCATCCAGAGTGGGAAAGGAGGATGCGTACTGGGTTCAGAGGGCTACTCCTGCTGAGCTGGTCTGACAGAACAGGGGTTGCACCTAGAAAGCCAAGGTCAGAGACCTCCTTGCTGTCTCCCAGGCCAGATTCTCCACAGCTCCAAGAAAATTTACTCAGAAGCTACTTTGGACCGAAACTCAAAAAAACTAGTTTACAAGTTCTAAATTCACATCAACATAGGGATGAAAGGTGACCAGAAAGGCCAGTATCTTCCTCAAGAGGTGTCAGAAAATGGCTATTTTCCCCAGGGTCATCTGTGTCCACACTAAGGGAATGGAACCCAGATCCAGAGGAATGCTGTCAAATGGACGTACTGCTGGACCAGAAGATACATCTCGTCCATCCTCAAGAGACCTACCTGCCATCCCATCACTGCCTGTGGAATATCCCTGGGCCTTCGGGTCTCTTCCTGGGTCCACATTTCTGCTCTATGGGCTGTCTTCTCCAAGCTGCTTCCTTTTCATCTTGTGAATGACACTGACTGTAGAATTTCTTCCCCTCTCCTTCTGACATCCTCTACTTCACACCTGATTACGTACTGAAGCCACCGTTCTTTTTACACCTGTTTGAAGACTCTTTTTATGCTTGTTTTCTGACTTGGCATTTCATCTGATCCCTCTCCTCCCACAAGGACACAAGCCAAGTCTGGCATGACTTGGACACCCTTGTGGGCTGTTAGATTTTAAACCACACTCCCCTGGCCTGGCTTCCAGCAAAAGATCAAGGGAAATAGAGTAACACGGGATGGAATAACAGCAGATAGGCATCTTCAGATAGGACATCAAAAAAGTTCTCTGTGAAGAGAGACACATGAGCCTGGACCTTTGTGTGATCCAGGGCAGTTGTAAAGAGTGGGAAACAGCTTGCTGTGTGAAGCAGATCATCACATGACAAGAGGGCAGGATCTCCTCTGAGCATGTACTTCTGTGTCTCCGCTTCTCTGCTTTGAGACTTTCAAAAAAACACAGGAACCTTCTCAGATTGGAGCCTCCTGGGGGGACTTCAACCAGCGATGGAGAGGAAGAAGTAGATCAATATATCCCTGGTTCCTGACCAGGGACAGAAAAATCTGTGGGACTGAGCCAAAGTTGCCAGCAGAGGATCACGTGGCTTTTCCTTCCTCCCTGGCTTACTCTACCCACCGCCTCATTGCTGTGTTCTGGAATCACGGCCCAACATCTTGTTGTCTCAAGCTCTACTTTTGACCTGGCAAGCTGACAAGGAAATTCACTGTGGTGGTAGCACATGCGAAGCGAAGTCAAATCAGTGAAGCCAGTGGGTCATTCATGAGGATCTTATGGGAAAGAGCTAGATTTCTGTTCTCGGTGCCCAAGTTGTCTGTTGGAGTCACTCCATCCCCTTGGGAATGCAGCAGATAAGACTTCAGCATAAAGGCAGCCAGAAGAGTGAGAAACGGTGTGCAGTCCATCCTCAAGAGGGGTGTGTGGGGCACTGAGGCCTTGGCTGAGCTCCCTGAGACTCAGGGAGAGAACAGTAACTAGCAAGGAAGTGATGCAGAAATCGGGCCAACAGGGGAGCCACAGGATGGAGATCTGACAATGGTTAGGCAATAAGTGCCCCGATCTCATCTCTAGCATGCTGGATATGGCATGAAAAGAACCGCAGCTTTCCTGAGCACTACTACTTACAGTCAGTCTGCTAAGCAGTTTTCAAAATGAGCTCACTGAGACCTCAAAACAACCTTATATTTTAGTCTCCCTTCTTACAGATGGAGAAAGTGAGGCCACTACACACTAGAACTATGATTCAAATGCAGAGTCACTGGATTCCAAAGTCCACTCCCGCAACCAAACACCCAGCAGAGTCTGATGGTGCTGTGACCATCAGGTTAAGCATTGCCCTGAAGTTGAAAGCTTGGTGGTGGGGCAGGAAGTAGGAAGTGATTCTGAGCAGCATCAAAACGCACACCCTGCATGGATCACCAGCACCTAAGCGGCAATGTTCCCTGTGCCACAGACCACAGTATGTGTTCGTGTGGTAACAAGTTGCACTGAACTCACCCTTACAATCTTGGAGCTTTTCTTCAGATTTTTTATTTGCTTTAGAGTCAGAATGGAAACCACTACAGGTTGGAGTGGGCAAGATGCTCGGTTCCTGGTAATATAGGGGGAAAAACTCCACAGCATCCTTATACCTGTAGGGCACTGACATTTACAAAACCTGGCCCTCAATTCACAGTCCTGAGAGGGAGCAGGTCTGACTGTCTCATTCCCATTCAGAGAAGAGCAAGCTGAGGAGCAGGGAGGTGGAGAGGCTGGACAGCCCAGGAGAAACCGCAGCCACCGGACATGCAACCAAGAGTCTAGTCCAAGTTCTGCTTCTGACTATGCTACACTGTGGAATCCCTCCCTCTAGCATTGACCTTGCGACCTGTGTGCCACGGACGGAAGACTCTGACCATCGAAGTAGCCTGATCTGATCAATTGCACCAACTAGAAATGAAATCCACCAGCAGCAATAGACCATGAAGTGAGCAAGCAACAAAGAAAGGCTCAGAGTGTCCCACCACTGAGCACATGGGGCTCGTTGTCACAGCAGCTAACCTGACTAATACAGCCCAGGATCCTCTCTTCTCTGATCTTGATCCAGCAAATTCCTTTGGAATTTCCACGTGGGCTTTGAAAGCTGGATTTCACCTACACCACCTTCCTCGGTTGCTGGGATATCTCTTGCCCAAACCCAGGCTTTGCTTTAATCCTTTATCACCCCTAAATTCAGTGAGAAACCAAAGCTGTACACCACTCAATTCTCATTCCTGTTGGAAGAGAGCCAACTTAAAGACTAATCAAAGACTTGGTCACAAGAGATTGTAATTTGGCTTCTTCATTTTGTCACCAGGAGACCATTTCCTCGGCTCCATCTCACAAAATAAAAGATTTGACCTCACTGATACAGAAGCATCCTGCAACATTTTAGGGAGTTTAACAGATAAATTCAAAGGATGTGGGTCAGTCAAAGCTGTGGGATAATTAATGAAGGTGGTTTCCCCAGACTCTGTGGGGGGAAAAAAAGATTTCATGGGAGAGGAAACAATTATTAAAGCTGATGTCATGTTTATGTAGGCAAAAGATCACACCATTTCCATAGGGTAAATCTCACTGTCTGAGTGACGGCAGAAGAGCAGAAAGGCTGTGGGCTCTGGATTTGGGCAGAGTTGGGTTGAACCCCCCCTTCACTCCTACCTGGCTGAGTGATGGGAGGAATTCACCTTTGCCAGCCTCAGTGTTATCACTTGTCAAGCGGTGCATCTTAGAAAGCTGCAGTAACTAAGATAACATGAGTGACACACATGGTAAACTGGGGCAGGAAATTCCCTTTATTTTTTATCACGCTAAAATGAGAACTCGAGCCTGTCTAGAAACTCCGAGTAGAGGGAAAGAGGCATCTTATTTGTGTACTCAGACACTGGAAATTCAGAGATGAATAAAACACCATCTTTGACTTCTGGGAACGCAACACCTAGGTAAGGACATGTCATCAAGTTATCGATCCCCTTGTGACCACTACCTCAGACAAGTGATCGACAGCCCAACTTTCTACTTCTAGAAGCATAACCCGGAGAGATATGCACATGGAAACATGCTCACCGATCGTTGTTGCATTTCAGGACATAAAGTTAATAATTAGAACAAAGTTAAATGTCCACAGATAGGAAAACAAATAAAACATCAGATAAACCCCCGCGATTAACATGTTAATATGTTAAAATGTAACGCCCAAAGGTAAGACTGAGTGCAAACACAGTGACCAAATTACATGCACAGTGGGTATCATTTGATGCATTTTAAAAGCAAAATATTTTACATTTTTCATGAATGGATGCATATCTATGTGAAAAAATACTTCCTATTCAGCTATTGAGTGTGCTTAGCCAGGGGTCTCTCAAGTTGGAGGCCAGCCTGAGGAACTGGAGAGATCCTGTTTCAAAGTAAAATTTTACAAAAGGCTGAGGTTGGAGCTCAGCGTTACACCATTTGCCATGTAGATATAAGGCCCTGAGTTCAATCTCAGCACTATCTGTTTACCTTCCGGAATATCTGTCCATGGAGGAGGACCTCTGGCCACTGAGAGAGGGGACACAAATGCCACCTGCATTGCTGCACCAATATATTAAAAAGTTAGCAGAAAGGAGTACACAAATCTTAGCACTTGCAAAGTTCTAGGACGTGAAGAGGTAAGACATGAAGTTATTCTTTCAACCTTTTTGTGCTTTGCAGATTTCTCCAAACACAAGTGATGAAAGTACAGCAACAGGTTGTACACACAATGGGAGGGCCTCCTCCACTCAGGAACCTTGGTAGGCCCCGTGGACCGCGGAGTAAACTTGAGAAAGCTTTCACCAGTGGTGGGGTCCAGGCTGGTAGGCTTTAGCAGGGGTGATAGAGCTCCTAAGAACTGCTGGGTAGTGATGTTTACAACATCTGGGAGACAGCACTGGAGTCCAACTTAAAGCTACAAAATCCTAGCTTTCAAATTGCTGGTTTTACCACTTAACAAACATGCCAGGGTCACTCAAGATCTCACTCTTCAACTCTGATAGACACCGCTATGTCTTGGGAATCCAGGTACCCACACCAGATATCAGATAAAAACAAACTTATCTTCTACAATAGAGCCAATAATTATAAACTTTTACTCTCTTAAGAAAAAAAAATAAAGCTTTTAAGCTAAAATGTTGATTTTCTGCCTGCTATCCCCAACTCCTTTTTAAAAATATATGTTATTTTTCTTTCTAGGGGTACATATTTGTGGTACACAGTCGTTACGTACAGTGTAGGGGTTTGGTACTTAAACATATAGCACCTTGATTGTGTTTGTCTGCCTGCGTCCTCCCAGCTTCCCCCTTCTCCACATCCCCTTCCCATCTCTGCAAAGTTTACCTCCCTGTTTCTCAACGTGCCTCTTGATTTTGCCCCTTACACTGCTCGTACTTTGCATCTCTCTTATTAGAGGTAATATGATATTTAGCCTTTTGTGACTTTTTTCACTTACACAATAGTCTCCAGATCCATCCATTTCCCTACAAATGATTGACATTCATGCTTCTTTATGATTGAGTTTTACACAACCACCCAACACATCCACCCACACACACCACATGACACCACATCGCTTTGCCTTTACCCAGTCATCTGTGGACAGAATCTAGGCCACGTCCATGATTTAACGCTGGCGGTCATGCTGCTCTAATGTGGGCATGCACACACTGCAACAGCAGGCCCAGCAATTCTCAAAGGAAACACGCATGTGCTGGAAACATGGGTGCTGTGCACCGCAAGGCCCGGGGGACATCCTTTACCCACCTCAGTGCAGATATTCTACTAGCTTTTGCAGATGAAGCCAGTAGATGCATCTTGAGTTCTGCTGTCTCACACGCTCCCTCTCCCCTCTGGCCTATGTCCAGACGATCATGACTAACTCAGCTGCCCTGGAACTTCTGAGACTTGGCTGAGGATTCACTCCCCCTTGGCCAGCTAGTTTGTTCTTTGGCTAGGTGAGACCTAGCAAACACCTACCCACCTCCCAGCTACTGGCAGGTCCTGTCCAGCCCACAGCCCACAGGAACGGAGGGCACTTTGTGAGGCTTACACCTCTCAACCTCCTCGCCTGACAAGCATCACCTTACCACGTCTACTCAGAAGTTCTGCTGACATTCAGACAGCATTGTGTGCAAAGAGGAAGCAAGAGCAACCTTCAGTTCTGGCTCTTTCATCTATTTATCTAAAGTACTTCCCTTTTCCTGGTCTAAAGCCCTGATGATGACTAACTAGAACACAGATGGTCCTGCTCCCTCTCCTTCCCTCTCTCCTCCTCTTGTCCATGATGCCATGGCTGGCGGGATGGTCCACTGGGTGTGTCCATTGGCTAGGCACAGCTTTCATAGACACTTGACCATACATGTTTCAATGTAGCTGTGGATATTTTAATAATGGATTAACACATTGGTAGACATGAATAAATTAGCTTTCCCTCCACAACTAGGGGGGTCTCTGTTGATAGCCTCAAAGAAAAGACTAGAGCTGGGGATTTAGCTTAGGGTTTCCAATGTCTGCTTTGCAAGTGCAAGGGCCAGGGTTCAATCCTGGTAACTACATACAACAATACTGGTTGTGGAGACTCACACCCACCAGAAATCAGAACCACAATCCACAGTGCCAGGCAGGGTGGCTCATGCCTGTAATCCCAGTACTTGGGAGACAGAGGCAGGAGTTCAAGGCTGAGCTCAGGGTAAGCCTGAGCTACAAAAGCAAGATCCCGTCTCAAAAAATAGAGAAAGAAAGAAAAGAAAAGATTAGTGTCCCCCACAGAAGTGGGAATTCTGCCAGTACATGGTCTTCTGACTCAAAGTGCGCCCTCGACTCTTTCCCTGGCCTCCTGCCAGCCCACTTTGCACATTGGTTCTCTCCACTTCTAAAATCCTTTTCAATTCTGTCTCTCTGTTTCTGTCTTTCTCTCTGCCTCTGTCTCTCTACTTCTCTGTTTCTCTGTTTTGGTCCCTGTCTCTGTATGTGTTGCTCTCTGCCTGTCTCTCTCTCTCCCTCCTCTCCCTTCCCTCCCATAGGCTCTGCTTCTATTGGTTTTATACAAACCTGTAGCACCAGTTCGCTGTTTCTCAGGAGAACCTTGACTAATGTAACAAGCCAACGTTATACTCTAACAATGTACAGAATTCTGTGTTAGGTCTTTGATGTGATAAATGAGAGATGAAGGAATTTAGCATACCCGTTTCTTCTCCTTACAACAAGTTTGCAAAGGTATGTTCTTGCTAAGAGGGTCAAGTACTTCTTCCCTGGGACAGTGGCCTTCAGGAGACAGGAGGCCACCAGGAAACCATGACTAACAGACAGACAGTCCAACTTACCATCATATATTCATATCATCACCATACTCTGTATTCCTGGACAGGTCTTCTCATGTGTCTGAGCTTCTATTTGCTTCTGGGAAGTTACACTTAGAAAAGGCTTGTCATACACCTGGTGTGTTGTAAGTGCTCAATCAATCATATGTATTGTTACTGCCATGAGGATTAGTGCTCCTTTTTGGAGATTTTTCCAAAGCACTAGTCACAATGCTGAGTTTAATAGGATCATGAATATTGAGCTTTGAGGGTTCAGTGAGGATGATGAGGTCAGAGATCAGAGGCCACAGTCAGGGGTCTTTGTAGTGAAGTAGGTTCATATGGACACATCTTAGCTGAGCTATAGGAACCAGGCAAGGGTAAAGGTCAGATGAACACATAGTCTGCTGTGACCAGACAAGGTGACCTGGGGATACTGGGATCCCGAGTGAGACACAGGAAGTAGTGAGTGCTATACCTTCCATCTTGTATCCCAAATTATGTGATTCTGCTCTGTTTGCCTTTGATCCTAAGTGACACCTGTTCTGGAGGCCACTTTACCTCCTCCTCTGCTGAGGAAGAAGCAAGTGAACCAGCTTCACTCCTGGAGTCCCAGGAGGATGGGAAATTCCCCTGGAAGCCCAAAGCGAACTGAGGGCAAAGTCTGGGCTTTTTCTGAGCAAACACTTTGAGAGAAACCAAAGTGATGATGATGTAGAAGAGTGAATGGGGCTGTCCCTCTGCACTGAGACAAGACTGCTGTAAAACAGGGATGAGCACAGATGAATCACGGCCAGTCTTCTCCTTGAGTGCCTTTGCTAGCGGCAACTCAGTCGATGCCGGATCTCCAAAAGAGGATGACGACCCGTTGCAGTTTGAGAAATGGCATCTGAAATTGGTGGGAGGCAAGAGTGGGCTGCAAAGAGGGTGCGCATCCCCATTCCAAACTCACATTCCTCTCACTAGTAAGATGATTTCCTACTCCTTTAGCAGTGTGGGTGACTCTAGAATCTAGATGAGTAGTGCCTCTATTCCAACCTTTCTTCCCTTCTGTGTAGTTGAGAGTTGCCCCCTTCTTCCATATCTGCCCTTTGACAACAAGGGGGCTGCTCTCTGGGTGGGAGGCCTGGGAGGCAGGGGCAGCTGCCTTGCTAATCATCTGGTCATGAACAGTGACAACTAAAGGTTTCTAGTGTGGTGCTTCCTACAGAATCTAAGGAAAGCAGAACTTTAAAACAGGAAAATTCTGTTCTACATCCTGGCTATGGAGTGAGTGATCTCATACACAAATGGACGTGACAAAGCAGAGAGAACCTTAACAGAGATGGGGAAAAGGGAATGAGTACGAGTGTATTGGAGGACTCTAAATAAGATCAATGCACCAAATGAATTTCAATATCATTTCTTCAATGTCCTCCTGTACTACAGTTTGAAAAATATTATCATCAAGGGAGACTGGGTAAAGGATATATAAATTCCCTCTGTATTACTTTGTTTCACAAGTATATTGAGAAAGGATTTACAGACCGTACAAGTCCTCCACTTAAAGTCCACAAGCAGGAGTGTTTGGCACTTTCAAGGAATTGTGGATCCACTGCCACAATCAGTTTCAGAACTTTTTATTATCCCAGAAAGGAAGCCCACACCCTTTATTATCAGGCTGCAATTTCTCCATTTCCTAAGCCTAAAATCACCAGTAATCTGCTTTCTGTCTCCATAGATTTTTCTCCTATGAGAGAAACCATAATGGACATGATCCTCCTGGCTGACTTTTAAATTAACACTATTGTAGAATGCATTAAACTTCACTTATTTTAATTGCTAGATAAGTCGATTTTATGAATAGGTCTCATTTTGTTTACCCATTCATGATGATAGGAGTTTGAGGTTTTCTACTTTGAGACCACTAGGCATATTGCTACGCTGAATACTAATGTATAACGTTTTCAGTGGACATGTGTTTTGTTTTTAAACTGATTTTTTATCTTAAGTAAAAATAAAGCAAAATTTATTTAAAAATATAAGAGAATAAAGATAGTTAAAACACTATGTATCATTATCTCCACATACTTACTCAGCATGTACAACTTAGATTCTCTCTTGCAAGAAAAGAGACAAATGGGTAACACTACAAAATGTTCTGTGCGTATGTTTCCAATTCTCTTGAGTATGCAACTGGGGATAGAACTGCAGAACCCTACAATAACTCTCTTTAGTCTTTGATAAACTGCCAAAATGTTTCCAAAATGTATTGTTTTCCTTCCCCACCGCAGTACAGGAGGGCTCCAGCTTCTCCATACCTTCTCAACCCTCGTCAGCATCTGTCTTTTTTAGTACAGCCATTCTAGTGGGGGAAGAAGCATCTTTCTCATTGTAGTTTTAATTACATTTCCTTGATGGCTACGCAGGCTGGGTGTTTTTCTTGTGCATATTGGACACTCCTGTGTTTTGTTTGTTCTGAGAAACACGGTTTGGAAAAAAAGCTCATGGTTAAAGGGAAATGAGCTCATTCTCTGAGTCTATCAGAGCTACTCGAGAGGAGGACACAAGCCTGGCCACACCAGAACCAGGTCACGGTATCTATGGCCTGTTAGTATCTGAACATGGGAACTTCTGAGCCTAAGTTTCCTCTTCACTTCGTGTCTGAGGAAGACCACTGCTCTCTGCCCCACGTTTTCCTTCCCAGCGTGTCCCTCACACATACAGACCACTGTAGGAAGGAATTCTGTTTCCCAGACTCCCATTGTGCCTGTGCTATTGTCAGCATTTCTGCCAAACTGACTTAAAACTGAATTGTCCTCTCTGCACCTTTTCTCCCATTAAATCAGTTCCTTTCTTTAAATAATTTTGTTTGTTCAGGGAAACAGGAACAGACATACATTGCTGCATTTTTTAACAGCTTTGAAAGCAGTGTGTTTCTTACAATCAGTCATATAGGAAGGTTTAATTAGAATTATTTTTCTTTCTTAATGGAATATATTATGACGATGTTTTATAATTGGTAGCATTTTAGAATCTATTAAATATGGAATGTCAGTTCTTTAAATAGGAGACCAGTTTTGCATATTAAAAATAGAAACAACCCTTTAAATAAGTACATTGTGTTAAATTATCATTTAATTAACTTTTCAACATAATTAAATTTCAGCTACGGTGTACTGCTACAAGTAGTTCCACTTCATAGCCCGCTTCTTATCTATTAGAAAAGTAAAGTTTAGCAAGTAGAAAAGTAATAGTGGCTTGCTACCACCCAGCCGATAGATCTCCACCATGCAATCACTGCGTGACTCCATACTGCTAAGGGTAACACTGGATAGAACCCATCCATAGTCCTCTCTGTTTTGGAAAAACAAGTAGCTGTGTTTGAAAAGCAATGGGGAAAGAATGGATATGGGGAATATGCTGAGCAGTCTTGCATTCCTGCTTCTGACCACGAGAGTTGAAGGTGATATAAGGCCCATCCTGGGAGCTGAGGAAGGACAGGAAGATGGCTGCCTATGGATATCACACAGAAGTCAGGGAGACCGCCAGATGAGCACACATGGGTGTAAATAGATCCTAGGACTAAAATACTGAGTGAAGGAATAAAAAGCTGACTGAGATGTATATCACATCCTCTTATGAGCATCATTCACAACATATGCTACACATTTTAAATATGTGGACATATTCTTCTGATGAAGTGGAAGAGGGTGAAGCCAAATATTTAGGGAAGAAACATGATATTAATAAAATTAAAAC
Organism: Petromus typicus; assembly: GCA_004026965.1. Classification (NCBI taxonomy): domain Eukaryota; kingdom Metazoa; phylum Chordata; class Mammalia; order Rodentia; family Petromuridae; genus Petromus; species Petromus typicus. The sequence goes on along the minus strand of PVIR01024285.1, from coordinate 7,614 downwards.
ACAGCAAGAGAGGCTATTTGGGCCAATGATAATACTGTGCTCTGATATGAAGACATTAATTACACAACTGCTGTATAAAATATGTATATAAATGTAGAACTCCTAAGAGCATCACAAGCCTATACTATAGACCCTCAGTGAATGTCAAGAGATATACATAGAGAAGAGTGTTCTCAGAGCTTTTGGGTGCTACTGAATTCCCAGTGACCATCCCTAGGTAGATGTCACATACCTTTCTAGCAGATCCATGGATGAGTCTTATTCCTCTGTCCCTGCCCACACACATCTGAGACTCCTGTCACTCATATCACCAACAAGGACCCTTCCAACACCAAGGTCTCAGAAGTTTCCTCCAGAAACAGATCTGCTAACCCTTATGTTGATGTAAATGCTGCTTAGTGAGTGATCAGACTGCTCCATTAATAGAAAAGAAATGGCAGCCAGAAAGGGGAGAGATCTGACAGAAACACAAGTGGATTGGGCCAGTGTTGTGACTTTCCTTGGCCAGTGTAGACTCCTCTACCATCCAGTCAAGCAGGGCAGATAACGTCCCTTATCAAACCTAGTAATAATAGCTAGTACAAGTAGCATTGAGGTAGAGTTTCCATTGATCATGGGGAAGCTATTTGTGTTTAGAGCACTGCTTGCCAGGTACTAGGGGCACTGAGATATTGACTCTAAGTGCAAGAAAAACACTGTCAGGCACGATAGAAGCAGAGACATCAAGTGATGTCATTCCCAAGGCTCTGATCATTAAGGGTTGTCTGTTCTTTGGAAGATAAGTGATAGAATGTCTGGCCTGTGGCTGCCCAGCATCTTAACCTTGTGGCAGGAAGTGTAAACTACAGTGATGAGGAGGGGCAAAGTCCTCCCTTTGTGAGTAGTCTCGCTTTCCCAAAGTATATACTATCTTCACCTTTTTATAACAAATAGGAGGCTTGAAAAGGCTAAGTTGCCAAAAGGCACAATACTAAACAGGGTCTGAAAAGGGATTTAAGCAGTGTACATGTCTCCAAAGCCTTAGTCCCTCCCCGCACTGCTTTCCAGGACCACCAGAAGCTTTGCAGGAGCCAAGCTTGGTGACACATGCCTGTAATCATAGCACTCTATTAGAAACCAGCCTGGGGAATCTGCAGCTTTGCAAGACTTTATCTCAAAATAAAAAAGTAATAAAAGGCTGAGAATGTCACTCAGTACAATAGTTAATCCCTAGGATTTGACCCCACCCCCTAAAAAAAGGTATCATGGAAATTCAACAGAGAATGGAAAGAATGACCCCAGGAATGTTTCAACACCTCCATCTTGACATAGACCTTTGGGAAAGGGTACAAGTTCTCTGGCCAGATGGAGAGAGAGTGTTTTAAATAGAGAAAATATATAGCAAAGACAATAGGATCTGAGGCCACAAAGTTCTCAGGGTGGCAAGCAGGTGGATTCAGTTACGATGTCAGGGATGTAGGGTTGGACAAAGACAGACCAGTGTGAAAGGTGATTTGGCACACAGGGAGGTAAACACAAGCCCTTGTGTGAGAGTCTCAGCATGAACAGTTGGCACTGCAGCTTGTGCAAAGGGATCCAGTTTGCTGGGGCTTGGCTGGAGCAGGTCTCCATCCTCCTCCACATTTCCCATCAGCCTTGATGGCTGGGAGATGGGCAGGTCACAAACACAGGTTTTGGGTCAAACTGACCTCAGTGAGCTCTAATGCTGTCATGTATTGACTATAATCTACTTAGACTATGTTAACAATGGCAGCAAAGATGATGGTGGTGAAGGTTACGATGACAGTGAAGGAGAATGAAGAAGAGAACAAAAATACGGGAAAGGAAGAGGAGGGTAAATGGAAAACAAGGTGTAAAGGAAGGAGCAGAAAATATAGAAGAGGAAAAGGAGGAGATAGAGAGACATTTGTTGTGATACAGTAAGGGCAGCCCCAGGAATCCCCGCTCACTGAAGGAGATTGTTTACCATCCACTTAGCTTAGTCCTGTGCAGCTAGTAGGTTTCACAGAAGAGAACTAATGACACTAACAGCAATCTCTCCACACCCAAGACTCAGTTGTCTTCTGCTTTGCCTGTCCTATACTAGCATCAAGTACATAGCTGAACCTTAAAAACCAATAGAAATTTGCATACAAGAAGACTGGACGTCAATCTTAGTTACTTTTCTCGTTGCTGAGACAGACTACCCAAATACCCAAGGATAAAGGGAGAGAAGTTTATTTGGCTTACAGTTCATAGATGTTACAGTCCAAGGCAGGCTGGCGCGGCAGAGGTGCATCACAGAGGAGAAACAGTTCTCTACAGACAGAAGAGAACACAAGCAAGCCAGCAGCAGTGCTAGCTTCTCTCTACCACTTTTATATTCTGTCTCAGCTCCCCAGCTTAGAGAGAGTGCCAAACCCACCAGTGAACAATTTAGAATCACACACCTTTTACCTCGGCATCACACATTCTAGATCTAGCAAGGAAGAGCCCCACCTATGATCATATGAGGCTTGGGGAGGACACGTAGACACCAGCCATAATGACATCCAGAGCTTTTGTCTGGGAGCAATTTCATTTTCCAAAGAAAATTTGGAGTGTTGCCAAAAGTCAGAGAAAGACATAGGTTAAGAAAAGGAAGTAAATACCGAGTCCAGCATGGACTGTGGTAGCAATTTACTACTTAGTCTCTTCTGATTTGGACAAAAGAGCAGGAGATTCAGTATAAAATTCCTTCTGCTCTCCCCTAACTAGTATCTTCACAACCAAGGATAGTTGTAAGACTCGTTTCTGTCTTTCTTTCTGAGTGGAGCACCCGGATAACTTTTTTCAAAACAAATATCCCAAGTGGCTTTTGGTTCTTCCCACTTCTTGTGCCTGAAAATAGTTATGATGACTGGAAATGAAAGGAATATTTTAGAGTTTGTAGAAGGAAGGAACCTCATTCACCACAACTCTGAACAATACATTGCATTTTTGTAGAAGCTCTGAATCCCAGGCACTAGACTCGAACCCATATGAGGATTAATTTACATGTATTGGATCTACTAGGAGATAGGCTAGTCTCCTTCCACTGGAAATCAACTCAAATGGTTCTATGAAGGAATCCTTGCCTGGATGCGACAGGATTCCTCTGTTGTATAAGTTTCTTGTTCATCATCATTTTCCCTTGGAGCAATTACACAATTATTTGCACTACTGTTTATATAATGCCTGAATCTACTAGCAGGCTCTGCACTTTGCAAGGATCCAGTGCATAGCTTTATCAACAGCCATTTTTACTTGTATCCACATGCGTATGTATATTTCTATAGGTAAACTCCATGTCTACATCTTTGTTAAGTCAGTGACTCAATAAATCAGTTCAATAAAAATCCTTGAATTGAAAAGCTATCTGCAACATCATCCTTCACCATTGTTTCTACCGAGAAAAACAACATGTGAACAAATTGTGAATTCCTCACCTCTTTTAAGAGAATAGGCATCTCTAAGACTCAGGAGGCGGCTGATTGTCCCATTGGTGCTGTCTCTCAAAGAACTTCCTTTGGGCATCAGGTAGCTTCTTGGGATGAATACAAGGACCTGTCTGAGTCCTCTTCAGAAGAGCAGAAGGCTTTGATGGAAGTGCAGGTTGGTCCCCCCTGAAATCCGTGTATCAAATGGGATGTGATGATGGAACTCATGTTCTGTACCACTTCTCTGAAGGACCCTCTGATGGTTCCCACATCTCCACTGTCCCATCCCGGGGTCCCTGGCAAAAAAACAGCCAGCCTTTCACAGCTCTGAATCAGGGGTACTCTGCCTTAAGCACTATCAAAGCCTTATTGAAGGTTCAAGGTGGGTTTCCAGTCAGCACTGAGAGTCTTCAGGAGCCACAGTTCAGGAGGAAGAGGCTCCTGAGGCAGCTACCATCTCCTGGAGACCAGGTACTTTCCTGAAGACAATACATTATTCAGCTCTTCCTGTGCTTTTACTGTAAACTCTTGGTTTACTATGCACCTAAGAGGAAGGACGGAGACAGCGGAGGTTTGAATTGAAAGAAAAGAAAACAGCAAATAGCAACTGGTTTTACAGTCAGAGCTGTGAGTGATGGTTCCAATGGGAGGTAGACACAAAAATTGGACAGCGAAAGTGACTTGCCCTTGATCTAGGAAGTTAGAAAGGCAGAGATAAAAACCTAGGCCTCCTTTTGCTTTGGTCCGTTCTCTTTCCAGCTCACTGAGGAAGCTCATTTCCTGAGACTCTTCTGGAATCCAAGGAGGGAGGAGTAGATGACCATGTGCACTGAGGGTTATACCTCCCTTGATACAGTGGTCCATCTATCTGACATGCTTCCCAACAAATGCAGAATGATGCAAACTGAGGCCTTTGTCCTCTCTTTGCTCCCAGGAAAGTGGCATAAGAAAAAATGCCAGCTTTGCTGAATGCCTGGCAGAAGGGGAGAAAAGTTATGGTACAAGGAAGAAATGTTGGACAGTCAGGGTGGATGCAGTACAGTGGGATCATCCAAGGTGCCTGTTCTCAGGAGGAGCGGGAGCTCACTGGAGGAAGCAAAGTCACCTCAAGCACAGAGCAATGCGTAGTAAAGGCTTTAAGGCAGGGAAGTACATGATGTAAGCTTGGTGACTCACCTGGCCTGAGCCCAGCTTGTCTACTGCGGACAGCAGTGGAGAACTGACTAGGATTGTGATTGCAACCAACAGCAAAGGCCCCAAAGCCAGGACCCTGGCCTTCTCCTTGCTGGGCACAAAAGGACACATGAAGGGAAAGAAGACCAGTGGCCCTCACTATGCAGACAAAGACCTGTGCCTCAAATGAAGCATAAAATCATGTTCATCACATGTCCTGGTATCCAGAGTTTGGGCGGAAATCCCTCAAAGATCATAAGACAGCAATACCTATGAAGCTCCTCATTAACTAAAGCACAGAAATCGTAGGAAGACCTGAGAGTGTCACCACCCTGCAGGCTTTGTGCAAGAGCTTAGCACTGATTCTTCCAGAGGATGAAGAGGTGGAGACCCGAGGCTTGTCCAGGAGCACAAATTACAAGATGCTCAGTTTCCCCTCCCCCATTCTAACATAGCTGGGAGAGGACCATTTTCCCTAGCTAGTCCGTAGGAATGGCCCTTCAGGAAGGGACACACAGCACTTGGCCTGTGGCCCATGGAGTCTGATAGTCTTGAAGTCTTACTAGGAAAGGGGATAAGACCTACTGAAACCTCTTGGTGCCAGCTTATTTTACTATTTTATGTGCCACACAATGACCATACATAATTTAATCATTAATTTAAGTATAAACTTTGCTTGGTTTTTTGTTTTTTGTTTATTTTTTGGGGCTTTGTCATTATTTAAAATGACTCAGAGATTTATATTTGCTGGTACGTGGAGATAACAGACCTACTTCATTATTTTTTACTGCTGCAAGTAGGGTGCATGCTATCTCGTGTTATTCATCTATTCCCATGCTTGATATTTTCCTAAAATACAAAGAAAATATGTGAAAGATACAGAAAACCCGTAACTTATAAAAGGGATCTTTCAAAGTCTCTTACACAGAACTATGATTTAGGCAAATCACTCTTCCTGGCATGTGGTGGTTCAGTAGGTGGAGCAGAATGAAAACAAGGACACAGTCAATCCATTCATCCTTGAGATGACAATGACACAAGCGATGAGTGGAATAGACTTCAAAGTCCACATCGCTCCAACTATAAGTACCAAACCTTTTGTCAGTAAGTCATGTGAGGTCCTGTCAGTAAGACGCCTGTGAAGATATCAACAGGTATCTGTCCAAGGATAAACTGAAAGCGTGTACCAGCCTCTCTTCTATTTAGAGAAAAGGAAATCAAATGGATAGAGCAGTTTGTTAGGGTTTTCAAGTTAGAGTACAGAGTAGTGGAAAGAGAGCCAGAAAAAATAACCTGCATTCCAGCTGTCTCTTTCCAGAGATCAATGATATACAAAGAAGGTCGCCATGAGAGGAGGTGATTTAGGTAAGAAGAACAAAGCGTGTTTGCTTATTTTGGTGAAATTTCATGAATGTGTTACTCAGTTCACTTTGGACTGTAACATTCTGTGAAACCAAAATGTTATTAAGTGAAGTGAAAATAAGCAGAAAGTTTTTCCCAGGAAGCTTCCTGAAGTTAATGTACTTTGCCTCTATGCCCTTTCACAGGCTTAAACATTGTGCATAGTGGAGTATGAATTTATTCTGCCCCCAGGAAGCAATATGAGCACTGCACATTACAGCCCCCATTCTGTCTCGCCTTCTGTGTCCTCTGGCCTCTTGCTACTTGTAGTGGGTATAAGGAGTGAAGTGCAACAGGAAATCAAGCCCCAGTGCTGTCCTACCTGACCTTGGCTAAGCTACAGTCCCTCCTGCCAGATGAAGTAAGACAGAGTGACTTTAGGCATTTGAGGTGAGTGCTTGTTCTGCTGTCTGGCTCAGTGACCTGGGTCACATTACTTAACCTAATGGAACCTGTGAATGGACACTGTCACGTAGACCATATCCTAGGTTTGCTCTGAGTAATATAGGAGATAGCATTTACTAGAACATGCTGTGCTTAATGAACCATAGCTCAATGCTCCTCCTCATTCCTCTCATTGTTCTGACTCCACCCTGGAAAATTCGATTTGAGGTTTGTGCTAAGCACGAAATCCCAGCAAGGTGGGTGGACACCTGTGGCACGCAGTCCTAAATATTCCTCCTAAGCTCACACTGAGCAAGAATACTCAACACCCAACTGCCCTTAGAGAAGTTGATTTCCCTGGAACTGTCCTGGGCCAGTTTGCTCCAAACAAGCTTGAGGTCCCCGAATTCCTGTACTTCTACCTCAACCAAGCCCATCAACCTAAACAAACCCAGCGGCAAAACCAAACATGGGCTGCTTATCCTGATCCATGCTGTTGAAAATCAAAGGGGCACTTTAAAAATGGAGAGGCTGTTATATAAAACTGCACATTTGAGCTATTTCCTAATGACATACACAGGGATGATCTCTCTCGATCTGTACAACACACTTCTGAAGTTCACTGCACAAGGGCAAGTGTATCATTTTTGCAGGTAAAGAAATCTCAGTTAAACAAGGAATCATTGTGCTCTCACAGTCATAAAATTAGTATATAGTAAACAACATGTGAACGCCCATGTTTATAGCAGCACAGTTTTTAGTAGTTAAATCTTGGAAACAGACCAAATGCCCATCAACTGGAGACTGGAGAATAGAGTTGTAGGTTTTTTAAAAAATAAAATGGAATATTACTCAGCCATAAAGAATGATAGAGACATTTATAGCTAAATGGATGCACCTTGAGGCCAAACTTGTAAGTATGAGACACAAATGTGTAAGTGCTGAATCATTTCTCTAGTATGAGAAACTGAAGGTGTAAATGAGGTCCTTCTGGATATGAGAGGTATCATGAAATAGGAAGAAAGTGCACAAAGGGAGAGGGGGACTGGCTAGGGAAGGAGAAGCAAAGAAGGGAGAGAAAAATTGATAGTAAAAAGAGGAAACAGAAACAAAGCGTATGGGTATAGGAGGTGGGGATTGAAGGGAGGGCAGGGGAAAGGAGAAAAATAAGAATCAAGATGTATCACATGCAGTCATTCTCAATCACTAATGTAATCAG
>PVIR01024284.1:0-26091 GCA_004026965.1 Petromus typicus | reverse complement strand
CTGGGTGTGGAGACTCATGCCCCAGCAGCAATCAGTACCACATACCAGTGCCGAGTGTGGTGGCTCACACCTGTAATCCCAGCACTCAGGAGGCAGAGGCAGGAGGATTGCTGAGATGTGAGTTTGAGGCTGAGCTCAGGGCCAGCCTGAACTACAAAGTGAGATCCTGTCTAAAAAAAAAAAAAAAAAGAACTCTGTTCACATATATAATTGCAGAAAACTTCACAGAAAAAGGAAATGAATTTGAAAAACAGATGAGGCAAATAAGACTCCAAGTGGCTACGATACAAAAAATTCTATATGTAAACATATAATTATCAAGTTTCCAGATATCCAACAAAAGAAAGAGATATTGAAAAAAGCTAGAGAAAAGAAAAAAAAAAAAAACCACATACAAAGGAAAGCCCATTAGGATCACAGCAGACTTTTCAACACAAATATTCAATGCAAGAGTCTGGAATGAAGTGTTTCAAGCCTTGCAGGAAAACAACCTCCAACCTAGATTGATGTATCCTGCAAAACTATTTTCCAAAGTCAATGGGGAAATAAGTTACTTCCATGAGAGAGAACACTTGAAAATGTTCACAAACACAAAACCTGCACTCCAAAATATTCTAAAAAATATCTTGGAATAGAACAATGAAAGTTACATGCTCATGAGAGCCAGCAGAGTGAATCCATAGGACAAGGCAAAAACTGAATAGAAAAGAGCAAAAGCAAAAAAATTAAAGAGACAAGAACAGGAAAACACCATGACAACTCTAAATCAGTCCATATTAGTCAAAACCATTAACATCAATGCACCAATTAAAAGACAGGCAGGCAGAATGGATTAAGAAGCATGATCCTACAATTTTCTACATACAAGAAACACATCTAATTCAGAAAGAAAGCCATAGACTGAAAGTAAAGGAATGGAAAATAATTCTCCATATTACAAGAAACCACAAAAAAGTAGGAGTGGTTATTCTATTTGCAGACAAAGTAGATTTCAAACCCAAAATGATTAAGAGAGACAAAAAAGAACACTACATCCTCATATAGGAAACACTCCAAGAGAAAGAGATGACATTCATAAATATTTATGCACCAAATTCTAGTGCATATAACTATATAAAATAATTACTAATGGACATGAAAAGTCAGATAAGCACTGATACAATATTAATAGGAGGATTAGTACTCTATTGTCACAAATAGATCAAGTGGACAAATAAATCAATAAGGAAATAATTGAACTGACCCAAAATTTTGAACGAATGGACTCAATAGATATCTACAGAGTATTTCACTCCACAAAGATACAATATACATTCTTCTTAACTGCTCATGGGTCATTCTCCAAAATAAACCATATGCTAACTCATAGAGAATGTTTAAGGAAATGCAGAGCAACTGAATTTATCCCTTGTATACTATTACATCATAGTGCCTTGAAATTGGAGCTCAACAACAAGAGAAATCCCACGATCCTTGCAAAAAAATAGAAATAGAACAACACTCTGCTGAACAACGAGTGGGTCACACAAGAAATTAAACAGTTTCTTCAATTAAATGATAGTCCCAGTACAACAGTCAGGAATTTATGAGACATAATGAAAGCAGTTCTACGAGGGAAATTCATAGCAGTGAACACCTACACCATGAAAAAAGAGCAAGCTCAAATAAACAATCTAATGCTAAACCTCAAGCTACTAGAAAAAGAGGAGTCAGACAAACCCAAATCTCATACTAGGGAGGAAATTATAATGATCAGAGTAGAAATTAATGCAATGGAGACTAAAAGAATGATGCAAAGAATCAATAAAACAGTTGGTTCTTTGAAAGGATAAACAAAATTAACAGATCCTTAGCCAACCTTGTCAAACAAAGAAAGGAAAAGGCTCAAATCCATTGTACTAGGTTTGAAAAGGGGGAAATCACCACCGATCCAGCAGAAATCCAGAGATAAACATCTATTTTGAAATTTGTACTGCTATATGATAGAAAATGTAGAAGAAAGGATAGATTGTTAGACACATACAAACTTCCAAAGTTGAATGAAGAAGATCTAAAAACATTAAACAGGGCTGGGGAGTTAGCTCAGTGGTTCTGGCACCTGTCTTGCAAGCGCAAGGGTCCGGGTTCGATCCCTGGTAACCACATACCATACTGGATGTGGAGACTCATGCCCAGCAGCGATCAGTACCACATACCACAGTGCCGGGCGTGGTAGCTAATGCCTGTAATCCCAGCACTCGGGAGGCAGAGGCAGGAGGATTGCTGTGATGAGTTTGAGGCTGAGCTCAGGGCCAGCCTGAACCACAAAGCGAGACCCTGTCTCAAAAGACCTCAAAAAAATAAATAAATAAAAATAAAGAAGTTAAACACTCCAATATTAACCTGTTAAATTGGAAAAGTAATTTTTAAAAACCTACCAACAAAGAATAGTCCTGGTCATGATGGCTTTACTGCTGAATTCTACAAAACTCTTAAAGAAAAGTTAACACCACTACTTCTCAAATTCTTTAATGACATCGAAAGGGAAGTAGTACTCCCAAATTCATTCCTGGAAGTAACCATTACATTGATTCCAAAATGAAAGAGAGACCCAGTCAAAAAAAGAACTACAGGCCAATTTCCCTAATGAATATTGATGCAAAAATCCTCAGTAAGCTACAGGTAAACAGTATACAGAGAATCATCACGAAGATCATACAATCTGAGTTGGATTCATCCCATGGATGCAAGGGTGGTTTAACATACATAAATCAATAAATGTAATACACTACATAAACAGACTCAAGGACAAAAACCATATAGTCATCTCAATAGATGCAGAAAAAGCATTTGACAAAAATCCAACACCGATTCATGATCAGAACCCTACGGAAAATTGAAATAGATGGACTTTATCTCAACCTAATAAAAGCTATTTATGAGAAACCAACCCCCAACATCATACTAAATGGCCAAAAACTGAAACCTTTCACATTAAGTTCAGGTAAAAGACAAGGATGTCCACTCTCACCTCTCTTATTCAATATAGTGCTAGAAACATTAGCCATAGCAATTCGACAAGAGAAAGAAATAAAAGGAATAAAGATAGGAAAGGAAAAAGTTAAACTGTCAATATTTACTGATGACATGATAGAAGATCCTAAAAACTCAACCAAAGGATTTAAATGCCAAATTTAGTAGCATAGCTGGATACAAAGTCAATGCTTTATAATCAATAGCCTTTGTATACACAAACAACAGATACATTGAGAGAGAAATTGGGGAGTCAAGCCCTTTCACAATAGCATCAAAAAAATGAAATATCTATGAATCATTCTAACAAAGTAGGTAAAATATCTCTACTCAGAAAACTGCAGCACTCTGAATACTGAAATTGAAGAGGATATCAGAAAATGCAAAGATATCACTTGTTCCTGGGTATGAAGAAACAATATCATCAAAATGACTCTACTCCCACAACTGCTATACAGATTCAATGCAAACTCAATTGCAATCCTAACTACATATTTCACAGATTTAGAGAAAACAATCCAAAAATTCATCTGGAATCACAAGAGATCTAGAAGAGCAAAAGCCATTCTAGGCAACAAGGACCTGAAAGGGGGTATCACAATGCCCAGTTTGAAACTATATTACAAAGCCACAGTGATAAAAATTGGATGGTACTGGTAAAGTAACAGATCCAAGGATCAGCAGAACATACTAGGAAATACAGAAATAATCACAGATATAAAAAAACAAATCTTTGGCAAAGGAACCAAATACCCACAATTGAGGAAAGATAGCCTCTTTAACAAATAGTGCTAGAAAAATTGAGTTCCAACCTGCCAAAGACTAAAGCTAGGTTTATGTCTTTCGCCGTGTACTAAATTAAAATAAAAGTGGATTAGAGACCTAAACATTAAAACAGAAACACTAAACCTGCTGCAAAACACATCAGGTAGAACTCTTAGTGACTTAGCTTACAGAAAGACTCTATGAACAAAAGCTCAGCAGCGTGGAAACTAACAGAAGGAATCAACTGGAATCTCATCTTATTAAAAAGCTTCTGCACAACAAGAGAAACCACCAGCAGAGCAAAAAGATAAGCAACAGGGCCAGGGATTTAGCTCAGTGATTCCAGCACCAGTCTTGCAAGCACAAGGGCCCGAGTTTAATCCCAGGTAATCACATAAACTAATGTCCGGCATGGTGACTCATGTTCACCAGCAATTGCTACCACATACCACAGTGATGGGTGCGGTGGCTCATGCCTGTAATCCCAGCACTCGAGAGACAGAGACAGGAGGATTGCTGAGTTTGAGGCTGACTTCAAAACCAGCCTGAACTACAAAGTGAAACCCTGTCTTAAAAAACTTTATTAAAAAAAGACAACCGACACTATGGGGGAAAAAGTTTACCAGCTGTTTCTCAGATAAAGGGCTACAATCTAAAACATATAAATAGCTTTTAAAAAATCACCCCCCAATTTAAAGACCCAATTGAAAAATGAACCTCTGGAATGAGCAGACACTTTTCAAGAAAGAAGTAAAAGGAGATAAGAAACACATGAAGAAATGTTCAGCATCGCTGGTCATGTGAGAGACACAGATGAAAACAACACTGAGATTCTATCTCACTCCACAAAGAATGGCTGTTATCTTGAAATTAACCAGCAAGAAATACTGATGAGGCTGTAGGGAGAAAGGAACCCTTCTCCACTATTGGTGAGAATGTAGACTGGTGCATTGTGAAGATTCAAAAAAAACTAGAATTTTGTATCCATTTGACCCTATTATTCCTCTGCTAGGTATATACATGAAAGAATTCAAAGATTCATATCATAGAAAAATAGGTGCACCCATGTTTCTAGTGGCTCAGTTTGTAATAGCTAAATCTTGGGAACAAACCAAATGCCTATCAACAGGAGACTGAATAAAGAAAACGTGGGTTTTTTATAAAATGGAGTGTTACTCTGCCATAAAGAAAGATAAGCTTGAGTCATTTATACTCAAATGGATGTACCTTCAGGAGATCCTTCTAAGTGAAATAAATAGGTCGCAGATGTGTAAATATTATATCTTTTCTCTGGTATGAGAATCTAAAGATGTAAATGAGTTCTAGAATGTATGGAAGATATTGTGAAATAGAAAATACTCAAAGGGAAAAGGTAGGAGTAAGTAATGAGGGGAAAGAAAAACTATGATGTTAAGAAAGAAAGCATATGTATAAAGGGGTTGGGGTTGCAAGGTGAGTAGGAGAATGCATAAAAATGAGAACTGAATCATGTCATATACTGGTACAAATTCTCAATATCGAATTTGATCATGATGTGTGTACAAAATGTACTAATAAAAAATTTGATAAAAAAAGAAATGATGGAAACTCAGATGATTCATTCCACAACCAGAAAATATTGATATAAAAATGATTATAATACAAAATATAATATGATACAAGATAATAAAGAAAATATAAAATATAAAGAAAAGTAGATTAACCTGCACTTACTTTTGAAACCCTTCATGGTTTGCATGAAAGAGACAAGAAAGAGTAGAGTTATTGTGTAGGATGACTTTTATTATTTCTAACAGAATCCCTGCCATCTGTTGGCTCAGTGGAATCTTTTCCTTTTCATACATCCTTTACAAGGAACCTATCCAATGACACTTCTGCCTCCTTTTAAGGATTTCACAAAAATGTGACATTGCATTGTTAATAAACAGGTTCCTTACTCACATTGCTACAGCCATGTCTGGGTGGTGATTTTCAACACAATTCTGGGCCATTCTCCACCTTTTACACATCTCTCTAATCTCATTTGAAGTGAAGAATTCCTCTGTGCTTTTCTGTTCCTCCTTTGCAGATGAGATCTCTCCCGTCACTTCTTGCTGTTGTAAAGACTCCTACATTTTATAACCACGTTCAGTAGCAGAGCTAGATATAATGTGAACACTCAAAAATCAACAGAATTTCTGTACAGAAATAACAAACTCACTAAGAGAGAGATTAGTGACACAACACCTTTAACAACAGCATCAAAAAATTAAATACTTAGGGCTCAACCTTACAAAGTAAAAGATCTTTACATTGAAAAATGCAGTACTCTGAAAAAGGAGATCAAAGAAAGTATCAGAAAATAGTAAGACATCCCTTGCTTGATGATAGTGGAAACTGCCATAGTCTTAAAATTGCTACACAGATTTAACGGAATTCCAATCTAAATACCACTAGCATACCTCACAGAACTAGAGAAATCATTCTTAAAATTCTTGGAATCAGAAGAGTTCTAGAATGGCAAAAACAGTTCTGGGCAACAAAGGTAGGTCAAGAGGCATCCCAATTCCTGATTCGAAATTATATAGTTACTATTATTTTTTAAAAAACTAAGTATATAGATATAGATATAGATGATATAGATATAGATATATATGGGGTGGGTGTTGGGGGGACAGCAGGGGAATTAGAAAAATAAGAATCTCTCGCAGTGCACTACACTAAAATAAAAATGGATCAAAGATCTAAATATTAAAACAGAAACACTAAATCTACTAGAAGCTAGACTAGGTAGAACTCTTAAGGACGTAGGGGTAGGCAAAGATTTTATGAACAAAACCCAGACCACACAGGAAATACTACAAAAACCCAACAACTGGGGCCTCATCATTAAAAAGCTCTTGCACCACAAAAGAAATCACCACAAGAGTGAAGAGACAACCCACAATGTGGAAAAAAAATTATAGCTAGTGGTTCTTCAGACAATGACTAATATCTAGAATGTATAAAGTACTTTAAAAATTCACACACACCCTCCAATTTAAAGCCTCAATCCAAAAATGGGCAGCTGAGATGAATACACACTTCTCAGATGAAGAAGTAGAAACACCAAAAAATATATTTAAAAAGTTCAACACCATTGATCATTCAAGAGACACAAAGTAAAACAATGCTGAGACTCCTCTCACTCCAGAAAGAATGACTGTTATCAAGAAATCAACCAGCAACAAATGCTGGTGGGACTGTGGAAAGAAAGAAACCTTTCACTGTTTGTGGAAGTGTAGACTGGTGGGACTACTCTGGAAATCAGTGAGGAAATCCTCAAAAAACTAGGATTAGAGGACACATTGACTCAACTATTGCCCTTCTGCATTTCTCTCCAAAAGAGTTAAATGTATTATATAACACCAGTATGTGTGCTCATGATTATAGAAACACAGTCTGTAATAATTAAATCTTGAAAACACTCCAAATGCCCATTATGTGATGTATGGATAAAAAAATAGATGTAGTTTTTATAACAAAGTAAAGAAGGATGAACTTGAGACATTTCTAAGTAGATGGATGCACCTTGAAACCATACTCTTAAGTGAAATAATTTGAACACATATATAAATATCACATCGCATCTCTGCTGTAAGAAACAGAAAGTGTAAATAAGGATCAAAAGTATAATATTGTGAAGTAGGAAGAAACTGTTAAAAATTATATTGATGTGAGATACTTTACTACTAATAAAAATGTCTTATGCCAAATATAGTATAGAATCATTGGGAAATGAGTGGAGAGATACATTAGCTACTGAAAACATATTCTTTTAAGATCATGATACACAATATATTTAAGTATCCTCCAATTATCTTTGTTATGAAAAATTATTTTTTCATAGAAAAGATTTTCTATTTTCTTTGTTGATATCTACTTGTATTACACTAAAATAAATTTTTTTAAGCTTCTACAATGTTTCTTGCTGTTGGGAGATGATCGCCCATAATCCTGTGGGAGGTGGGGCAGTGAGGGAGCAGAAGAAAAGGAAAGAGAGAAGGAGAAAGAGAAAGAGAGGAATCACTGGCTCAGTTGTACTCAAGTGATGTTTGACATTATGCATTACCCATGACATTGCTCTTTCATCAAATTTAAATTCTTTAGACCGGGGATTTTAGCTCAAAGGTTCTGGTGGCCTGTCTTGCAAGCACAAGGACCCGGGTTCATCCCCGGTAACCACATACCATACTGGGTGTGGAGACTCACGCCCAGCAGCAACCAGTACCACATACCACAGTGCCGGGCGTGGTGGCTCACGCCTGTAATCCCAGCACTCGGGAGGCAGAGGCAGGAGGATTGCTGTGATGAGTTTGAGGCTGAGCTCAGGGCCAGAGCTCAGGGCCAGCCTGAACTCCAAAGCCAAACCTTGTCTCAAAAAACCTAAAAATAAAAAAAATTTTTAAAAATTCTTTAGAAATTTGCCTTGCAGAACACTCTCTAAACAAGTTACTCGTAATTTAAGGTTTTACTGAACTGTACTTTATCTGCTTTCTGATTGGCCTGTTTCTTGAAGCTCTGACTAACTTGTTCTTATTTGTATTTTATCCAGGCTCTACTATATTAGCATCCTGGCTTGTAGGCCAAGTTTCTAACCCCTTACCAGTAAAGTGGCTGTTGTGTGCCCACCTCCACCAGACTGCCATGAGGACAGAGTTCCTACACATACAGTGCCTGGTACAGGACCTCATCTGGAAGAACTGTCCAGAAACATTCACTTCCCTGGCCACACAATGGAACTTGTGACCTCTGCTCACAGATATCCAGCCCCCATTCCACTGCGATCAGAACTTCTTGGGATAGGCCGTAGTCACCAATACCTTCAATGCTCTCTTATGATTATTACAATAATAATTTCAGTGTGCAGAGTTATAGAACTACTTCAGCATTTTGTGGGTTAAAATGGTATTTGTTTTGTTCACTATTGTATTCTGAGGACCTAGCACAGTACTTAGTACAGGACCAGTACCGAATGTATGCTTAATGAATTCATGAAACAAAATCTTCCATTCACTGTACCCCAAAATAAATTAGCACCAACACATGGAGTTTATAACTCTAAAAGTTTAGAGCAAAGAAAAGAAGTCTAGTGTCTGATCAGAAAACTAAGCACACACAAAGGTCTGTAGTTAATTTCCAGGTGCTAGAAGCACATAGTTCGTGGCCACCACTGTTGTATTTTGCATAAACTAAGAAGTGGATCAGGGAAATGAAAATCAAAGCTTCAATAAGATATCATGATACTGTAGTTAGCATGGATACTACCAAAATTTTAAAAAAATAAAATAAAACAGTAAATGCTGTTGAGGATACAGAGCAAGGGGGACATTTACACATGGCTGATAAGAAAATAAACTAGTATCATGATCCTGAAAAACAACACAGAGATTCTTCAACAAACTAGACTTGGAATTACCGCATGGCCCAGCTATCCCACTGTTGGGTGTGCATCTGAAAAAAATTAGTACTTTGGACAGGAACCTATACCCGTGAGTTTTGCGGCACTCTCTGTGGGGTCAATTGGGGGCCCTCCATAGATAAGTGGGTAAAGACAAATGTGATGCAGAATTTATATACAATACACCAAGGAATATTATCCAGCCATAAAGTAGAATGAAATCTTGTTACTTGAAGCAACATGGGTGGAATGAGTGAAATAAATCAGGCATAGAAAGATAAATAGGATGTGTTCTCAGTCCCACATGAAATCTAAAACCCTTGACCCCATAGAGGTAGAAAGTAGAATTACGGCCACAGGAGGCCAAGAAGGGTAGGAGAGAGAAGGATCATGAGACTGGACAGCAGGTCCCAATGTGTCTAGACAGAGGAAGAAGTTCTCATGTCCCACAGAACAGAGGCAACCATGGTTACAAGTTGTTAGGCCTCTCCAGGTTACTAGGAGAGGAGCTTGAGGGCTCCCAACACAAAGAAATGCTAACTGCATTCATGTGACCATGAAATACTGTACACACTGAGAAAATTATCACTGTACTCCATTAACATGTGCACCTATTATGTCAATTAAAATATATTTTGTAAAAGAATTGGATGATCTGTTTCACGAGGGATCAACTGACGACAGCTTTTGCGATAACTTCCAGCAACCTAACAGAAGCATAAGAGCCCAAATTCCAAACCTGACCATCTTGTCTATATGTGAGAAAGGCCTGGAATTCTCAAAGCCCCACCAAACATGTCTAAAATGATCCTGGCCATCAGTATGACTGCAGAATCCTCACAAGATGCATAAAACTCAAATCATTTCTACTAGAAGAACTCTTCATTCGCTCCCTTTTAAATCCACGAGACAAAGTTCTCACAAGGTCCAGAGGTGCTGGGTGGATTCCCACGGAATTCACCTCTCAGGCGTGCAAAGCTTCTCACCTCTCCACGCCCCCGGAGCTTCTCTCTGCCTCGCGTCTCTACAGAAGGTCAGGAAACCTTGTCTACCGGCCTCGGCCATCGGCTGTTTCTGCCTTGATGCGGGTGCTGTCACTCCTACAGTCAGAAGTCACAGCCCAGCCCCTTACCTGCGGACGGGACCAGCCACTGTGGGGGTAACGAGCCAGTGAGTCCCCTGGGCAGCGACACCTCATGCCTGAGGCAGAAGGACTCCTCCCCTGATGGAAGGGGGATGCTGGTGAACCCCAGCCCGCGGGACACCTGGGCAAAGTGCTCCATACACATGGATCAGCCAGCGCGGGGGACAGAATCACATTATCTGAACACTTAGGCTCAGAAAACAGGAATAGCCAGGCTGGCAAGATGACAGGAGAGAGGGAGCTGCACGGAGTGCTGCAGAGACACTCCCAGAACTTGTGGGGCCTGTGCACCTGGTGACAGAGGCCACCGAAAAGTAGCACAATATTCAATATATTCTTAGTGTGACCACCATGTTTCGGTTTTTGATTTTTTAAAAAACTAATTTAACATTTACTCGATTAGGACAGAAACTTCTCTTCATTATTTATTCACTACTTTCTCCTAACGCGGTGCTGGTCAGATAACAGAGGCCCAACAAATAGACGAATGCAATGAAAATGAAGAGCAAAAAGTAACAGAAATCTATGCACAAATGCTTAGAGAGGTGTTCTCTCAATATGGCAGGGCAGAAATTTTAGCTTTATCCTTGATATACTTGATATACTGAATCTTTACACAGTCCACAGATAGGGTGTGTTACTTTTTAAATCAGAAAAGCTGTGTTATTTTAAGAACTCCATGAGGAAACGAGGATTCTGTATTTCATTGTAAAAGAAAGCGGAAGTGTTGTGGAGCTCCCTGGGCACCAGCTGGCTTTGTGAGAGGCCCAGGGTCTGCCTTTGCACCCCACTGGTGCACAAGGATGCAGATTCTCATGAAGGAGGAGCTTTTCCAGAGCATGCTGTCCAGACTGGAGCACAGGCAGGCAGCTGGCACCCAAACCCACCGCAGTGGGCGCCTTGCGGACTCAGCATCCGTGAACAGGGTCTGGCTCCTGCAGCACCAACCAGGGAAAGGAAAGGCACGGGCGGAGCCGCTTGCCCAGGCTGTGTGGAGCAGCCCACATGCTCTGCTTCAAGGAGTAAAAGGAAACTGGTCACTTAGTGCAGCCCTCGTCTCACCAAGAGATAACTTTGGAACCTCAGTGTCTCCATATGTCCAGAACCTAAAGAATATTTCTCTCTCTCTTTCTCTCTCTCTCTCTCTCTCTCTCCTTCCCTCTTTCCATCTCTCCTTCCTCCTCCTCATCTCAGACCCCAGAGACACAAACCTGAGGTCCCTGAAGAGCACTGCAGAGCTTGGCTACTGAGACAGAACAGCACGCAGAAGGCAGCGCTTAGCAGAGCCCTCTGGTTGAAGCCCAGGAGCCCCCACATTGCCGCCATTCTCCAAGGTGCTGCCGCTCTGTCTGCAGAACCAGGATGCTCTCCTCCTTCCCCTCCACCTCTCATAGCAAAGGGCCAGCTGCTGACCAAGCAATCAAAACAGCCAGGTCCCCAAAGGGTTTAACACGGATGGTACACTGGTTTTAAATCCCTGGCATGGAAAGCAACCAATGCTTGCATCCCTAGGCCCTCTTGTTTCTGCATTTATAGTAAAACTGCCACTTGTTTCAGCATTCATGTATCCGCTCGTGTGTTCCACTCCACCTCTCCTTTCGGTGCCTTCCTGACCCCTATCCTCTGTCATTAAAAATGCACAATCTCAGGCCAGGGACTTAGCTCAGTGGCAATGGCGCCTGCCTAGCAAGTGCAAGGTCCCAGGTTCAATACTCGGTAACCACATACAACAATGAGGGCGTGGAGATTCACGCCCACCAGCTATCAGAACCACATACCACAGGGCAGGCCTGGTGGCTCATGCCCATAATCCCAGGACGTGGGAGGCAGAGGCTGGAGGGCTGCTGTGAGTTCAAGGCTGAGCTCAGGGCCAGCCTGAACTACAAAAGTGAGTGTCTCAAAAAAAAAAAAGAAAGAAAGAAAGAAAGCACAGTCTCTCCCTCACCTAGTGTGGTGATGCACATTCTGAATATCTGCTTCTCGGTAGGCTGAAGCAGGAGGATCCCAAGTCTGAGGCTAGTGGGCCAATTCACAGGGCTGTCTGTGTTCAGTTACTCTTCCTCAGGACAGTGCTTTCCAACAAGACAAGCAGATGTGTACAGCTTGACTCATGGCTCTTTGCAACCGGATCAACTCTCCTTCCTTGTGGTCCAGAACCATCACTGCAACATGGCACCAAGAAGCCATCCCAAAGTGAAGCCAGAAGCCTCACTGAGACCTTTCTGCCCGAAGACAGTCCTGCTCGCTGTGCTCCCACCCCACCCCTAGCTTTCCTCGGTGCTGTCCCTGACGGGAGAGCCACTGGTGCCAGCTCAGCACACTCACCACCCTACTTCTCTTCATCCATCTCCTCTATCTTGTTGTCGTGGTGCCTGCTGTCTTCCCAGAAGTGCCAGTGTCCCAGGAATCCACCACAGTTTCCCTGCTAGAAGCTCAGCCTCCCTCAAGGGCCCCTTCTGGAACCCTACCCAGCCCACCCCCTTCAGGCCTTCTATGTCTTTGTTCATGGAGAAACTCATCTCCTGCCAGTGTCCATTCTTACTAGGGAGGAAGGTGGCTCACAAACCAAAGCATCTGCCAAGCTCTGAAGTTGCAGCTGCAAGTGCTTCATCCAGGCACTATCCCCGAATGTCCTCGGCCTCTCTCTCGAGGCCAGACAGCCTCTGTGCCTCTGTTCTCTGCAATTATCACTCATCTCCCTTCATTTGTGTACCCAGCCCTTACCAGCCCCTTAATTATATTCTCCCTCTCTCTCTCTCTCTCTCTCCATCAGAACTTTTTTTTAAAGTGTTTTTTTGAGACAGGGTCTCGCTTTGTAATTCAGGCTGATCCTGAGCTCACCCTCAAACTCACATCACAGCAATCCTCCTGCCTCTGTCTCCTGAGTGCTGGAATTACAGGCGTGAGCCACCACGCCCGGCACTGTGGTACGTGGTACTGGTTGCTGCTGGGCGTGAGTCTCCACGTCCATTATAGTATGTGGTTTCTGGGGATCGAACCTGGGTCCTTGTGCTTGCAAGACAGATGCCAGAACCACTGAGCTAAATCCCCAGCCCCATCAGAACTGTTTTTAAAAATCTTTTTCCTCTGACATAGATACCAATATGGTTTTTCAAAAATGCATAGTTTCCCTAGACTTCTCCTAGTGTGGTGTCTTCATTTTGTATTTCCCTGTTTTGTTTGGTTCTCTCCCACCACCACGTTGTCCATTTTGATGACCTAGGATGTCTGTTTTTCTGTCTTTTCCTTCATGTTTATACAGTAACTACATATAAACATCTGTATGCATGCACACATGGAAGAGATTGCATTTTTTATGAGACTAAGATCACATTTTAGGATTTTGAATATCTCATTTCTCTTACACAGTAATTCAGAGAATCCCTACCAGTTACCTGGTGCGAGGCCACTTCTCTTTTATAATGTCACACGGGGTGGATGTCCCATCAGTTATTCACCATCCCTTCGTGGTGGGGATTCATTCAGGCCTTAGGATCTCCTCACTAGTGCTCAAATAAACACCGTGGAACATACATTAAGTCTGTGCTTTTGTTTTGAACAGATAGTTGCTCAGAAGTGATGTTTGATCTGGAGATGTATGTATTTTTATTTTAACAGCTATCTCTGTTTTCTTTTCAAAATGTCTATACCGGCTCCCATTCCCATAGACGGCGTGGTCATGAAAGTCCTAGTATCTGCCTGAGTCAGGCTCTGCTGCCTTAATTTGCTATTTCTTATTGTATAGTAAATTCAAATGTCTTTATCCCTCCCTGAATTGTCTCTGAACATCTTTGGCCCTGTTTTCCCCTTAGTTTTCACCTCTTAGCAACCTGTAAGAGTTCTTTTCACGTTAACCTTGGCCCATCCTCCACATTTTGAATATTTTTCCAAATCTATTTCTTTTTGGTTGATTTGCATATAGTACTATTTTTTTCCCATATGGAGAGCTCTATTTCCAACTTTAGATAGTCAGACTTTTCCAGTTTCTGAATGTTAACTCTTATCTATGATCTCCTTATTCCTGGAATGAATATGTATACATATGTCATTCAGATTTTCAGGTATTTAAAAAACTGTTTTATTATCTAACTGCATCCTTTAATTTTTTTACTATTAAGAAAAATTATCTAAAACTAGGAACTGTAGAAAAGGAATTACTATATGTCTTCTCATTTTCACTGTAGATGCAACAAGCATATCCAATCTGTCTAACATGTACCCTGCCATACTTTTGCCACCTTCTTTTCAATGAAGAGGAATTGCCTTGAGCCACACATAAAATATGTCACATAGTTAATGTACCTACATAGCAAAACTTCCTTATTGTAACTTTATTTGAAAAGAAGGCCATGGCTGTAGATTTAACTCAAGTGATACCGTGCCTATCTTGGAAGGACAAGGGCCCCGAGTTTGATCCCCAATATCAAACACACACAAAAAAAATGAAGACAAAAAATGGCTAGTCACAGATCTAGACACACCAAGGAAGCCATCAAAAGATTGTTTACATCTCTTGATCTTAACAACTAGGAGAGGCATCATTTTTTTTTTACTTGCTTTCTGTTATTGATTAAAACTGAAATTCTGTGACTTTTCATGTAACTTGTCGGTTTTTCTCTGACAAATGACCTAAATTGTTTCTATCCAACTGAAAAAAATACCCAATTTCGGGTCCCTGTAGGACAGTCACTGCTTTGTCCCTAACTCTGGATGCCCGTTCTGGCCTGCCTCCCCAGTCATCTGTACAAACTCTGCTCGCTCAGCACTCCCCGAACCAACCTTCCCATCTGCTGGTTCTCTGATTAATGAGCTAAATACAAGATTATAGACTTTTTTTAATTTCCATTCAATTTATATTCATATGACGGTCATGTTTTCAACTGCTTTAAAAATTATGATTTGATATTGAAATCCATTTGCATGGATGAGAAAGGCTTAACTATATTTTCCTTCGATGGTCAGTAGCACCAGCTCCATTTATTATGTAATCTATCATTTTCTCCCATAAATAACAATACTTAATTTTTTTGTGCCTGTGATAAAATCTGGCATGTATAGAAAGTATGCAAAAAGTACATTTTGGGCAAGTATTTCACAGTAGTGATACCTCTTAATTCTCTCTGCAGCTCTTCTGAGATCATCTTTTTTTTTCAAATGCTAAAGAGGAAAACCCACTTGGAATTTTATTGAGAATGCACTTATCTATCCATTTTGATTAAATTAGGCTTAGTGAGCACAAGCCTTCCTATCCTAGGACATGGTATATCTGTATTGCCAGACTTTGCTTTAATTCAATGACAGTTGTAGGATTTCCTTTACATGGGTATTATATCTTGTCATCTGTGTTGCTAAGTATTTTGTAGATACTGAACATGGAACATTTTTTCTATTTCCATTTTTAGTCTCTATTTTTGTCAGAATAGAGAGGTTATTAATTTTTTATATTAGTATCTTGTATATAAATGTCCTAATATGTTTCAATTATTTTTAATCATTCATATGATTTCACTTTAGTTGATCTTTCTCTGGCCTGAAGTGTTCTCAGAATACAAACCAAACCAACAAGGAATCTGTAGTTTCTCTTCCATCCACAAGTATTTACTTAACTAGCAATCTATACTTCAATACATTCCATTTTTTCCTAATATCATAAAACTTGTTAGTTAAACAGACTATTTTTATCTATGCTGAGGTTCCACTCCATAGAGAAGGGGGAGTCCTGTAGGAACTCCGTGGATGAGAGTCTGTCTAAATATAAAGTCTCTGGAGACAGACCAGACTGGAAAGATGTCACCAGGAGTGGCTCAGAGCCACAGAAAAGCACAAACAGTGAAAGACCCAGGAGAGGGCTCTGCAGCCGGACTAGAGAACCCACAGCACTGGGATAGACTGGAAGGAGGTGAGCAGAGTCCTAGGAGCTGTCAGGAGGGGAACAAGGGAGCAGACAAGCTGCGGAAAGGTCCACAGGCCCGTGATCTTTGTGAGGTTGGCCAGGACCCTGGTGCAGTCAACCCTGGTTACAGTGCCATGGAATCACACGCGGCCCCGAACACTGGGCTCAGCGTTCAGAAGTCAGAGGTCTCACAGGATGGGTTCCAGAGGCGCACTTTCAAATTCATAAATACCTGTTTTAGCCCTCTTTGCTTCATCTACATCCTTCCTTGTAATGTTGGCAGCTGTTAATTCTGCAATTTTTTTCATAGTAAAAGAAGTCCCCTTTTCCTTCCAGCTTTTAAAATACAGTGTGAAAGAAATACCTAAATAAATAAATAAATAAATAAAACAAAATACAGTGTGAAGGGAAATATGCTTATCATCATATTGGTGTTATAATGTGCCAATACTTGGTTTTTTATGTAACTTATGAATAATGCTTTGTAGTCTAGAAAGTCAACCTCTTGATTTCAAAATAAAGGACATTTTACACAGGAAATAAACTCAACAAGAACATAGATATTTTTAAGTGCAGTTGCTCCTCATATAACTGATGGTAGGGAGGCATTTCTGGGTGACCTGTACTGTCCTCAAGGTCACACATGACAGTGTCTACCTCAGAAGAAACCTCTTTGTTTTTTCAGTGTATTAAACACTTTTTTTCTTTTATTGAGTTTATTGGTGCATTTTAGATACACATTATGATCACATTCAACATGGAGAATTTGTGCTTGTATACAATATATCTTGATTCCCATTTTTTCCATTCCCCTGCCCTCCCTACAATTCCCCAAACCCCTATATACATAAGCTTTGTTTCCATTTCTTTGCTTTTACCATCAAATTTTTTCTTTCCCTTCTTTACTTTCTGCTGTTCCCTCCACCACCCCTTTTCCCTTTGAACATTTTCTTCCTATTTCACATTACCTATCATGCATTCTGGGCCTCATTTACACATTCAGTCATACTAGAAAAATGATACAGCATTTACACATCTGTGTCCTATTTATTTCACTTATGAGTATATCCTCAAGGTAAGTCCATTTAAGTATAAATGTCTAATTTATCATTCATTATGGCTCAGTCATACTTCATTTTGTTATAAACATGCATCTTCTTTATCCAGTCTCCAATTGATGGACATGTGGGCTGGGAAACCTCTTCATTTGCAACATCTGAGTGAAGATTGTCACAAGGGAGACTTGGTCAGACCAACAAAACACCACTGTCAATTTGGAAAGACAGAGGACCTGAGAAACTCTGATATCCTCTTCACAAGGCCATGAAATGGCACTATGCAGACAGAACTGCTGTGTGTATGTGTGTGTGTGTGTGTGTGTGTGTGTGTGTGTGTGTGTGTGTGTGTGTGTGTGTGTTTTAATATTTTTTTAGCTTTTTGAGTTCAGGCTTTGTATTTCAGGCTGGCCTCGACCTCATGGCAATGTTTCTGCCTCTGCCTCCTGAGTACTGGGATTACAGACATGAGCCACCAGGCCCAGCTCTCTGTGGATTTTCAAGAGCACTCAAGAGAAGTGACCTGCAGTACTTTCATAGAAAGTCTGGACCAGGCCTCAGCATCCCCATGTGGCTTCCACTCTGGGGCCATCTGGGAACACAGGGCACTGACCCAGGCAGCCATAGCAATGGTGTCACGAACAACACCTGCTGTAGCAGCCGAGTGAGGGCGCAGCCTGACTTGAAGAACCACTGCACTTCAATAAGGCCTGGCTGAGCCCCACCTCTGTCTCAGAGCTGAAGTCCAGTGTAAGAAAATCACTCTCATTCATCACTGAGACACTGAAAAACATGTTACTTGAGCACCTACTACACGGCACAAAGAAGAAACTAGCACTGTCCCATGAGGCAGCAGATCTGGAATGAGTCTGGCAGGTAACAGGAAAGGGGAGAGGCTGTGGAAAACAGAAGCACCCCCTGCTGTTGCATCTGCAGGAGGATAACTTGCTTCACAAAACCACAGGCATCTCTTTAGCCCACCAGTTCTTGACTACAATTTGGTTTTGTTCCAGGGACACTTGGCAAAATCAGCCAATGGTCTTGAGGAGCATGAGTAGGGACTGCCCTTGGCAGGGAGGTGGAGGTGCCAGATGTGTTGAACACCTGCAGTACACGGGACAGCCTCCCACAATAGACCTCAGCCGAGCCTCACAGGTAGAGCACGCAGAGCCTCTGTCTTTAACATCCATGCTGTGTCTGAGTCCTGAGATGAGAGCGGGTGAGTGGGCTTCTTTGAGCAGCGTCCTCCTGGGAGTTCAGCCTCTGCTGTGGATCAGTAACCAACTCTGAGGCAGTGGGAAGTGAAGAAGAGTACAGCAAACATCAACCGAGCAGTTCCCAAGTTCAGAGAGAGCTGCACACAGCGGTAGCGTGTGTCAGAGCGGGTGTGAGCAGCGTTGGGTGTGCAGAGGGTCAGCCGGTCTCCTGCATTTTTAACCCTGTTAAGAATGAAATCCACAAGCTCATCCTGTTGACCTCATTGAACTAGCATTAGACGCACCTGTCTAGCAAGAGATACTTTTCTCAAGAAACAACTGACTCTTAAATACACACATTAAACTTTGAAAACAAACCCAACCCAATGAGTTCAAGGAAACCTACACAGCATCCCAAACCAAGAAGAGCAAGATGCCAATGTTTGTGATGCCCCATGCTCCGGAGGCTGAAAGTTATGATATGTGATGACACACAGCAATGGCTGTGAGGACGTGAGGCTCCAGGCAGACGGTGTAGACGGCTTGCATTTACTTTTCCCAAGTTATTCAGAGGTGGAAATAAAGATTGGTTACATAAAGCCCCAGAAAGCTCAGCAAGAAGAGGATATTCTGTTCCAGAGTAGTGGCACTCAAAACTATCTAGTCGACCTTTCCAGAAAACCAGATTTGCCCTTTAATTTTTTTTTTTTTTTTAAGTTTTTTGGAGACAGGGTCTCGCTTTGTGGTTCAGGCTGACCCTGAACTCAGCCTCAAACTCACATCACAATCCTCCTGCCTCTGCCTCCCGAGTGCTGGGATTACAGGCGTGAGCCACCACGCCCGGCACTGTGGATGTGGTACTGGTTGCTGCTGGGTGTGGGTCTCCACACCCAGTATTGTTATGTAGTTACCAGGAATCGAACCCGGGTCCTTGCGCTTGCGAGACAGGCGCCCTGCCCTTTAATTTTTAAAGAAACATTCATTTCTAACTCTCAGGTGCTGCCTTTGCCTTTGTACTTTTGCCTGAAGAACATGCTCGTTCTTCTAGGAACAGGAGCTCAGAACTGTGTTCTGATCAGCCCTGGGCAGATGCTAGAGCTCTCGGCTCAGCCCTCAGGGATAAGAGGAAGGTGCGCTGGGACCACAGCCTTCCGTGATCAGGATGGGGGATTGGCTGGCACAGCTTGGCTCAGGCCTGTCCCTCCCACTACAAATGCCCTGGTACTCTGGCATGCAAAACCAGGCAGGGCTTTTCGGGATCCCCCCCAGGGCTACAACTCAGTCTCACACCCAGACAAGCCTCCATCCACCCGCACAGCCTCCCTGAGCCTCGGAGAGCAGCTCACATACCCCTCAGGTCTACGTCCTCTGAGGCCTGTCTGTAAGGAGCAAACCTGCTTGTGTGTGTGTCTTCTGTCTCACAACAACAGAAGGCAAGAACCTGTCCATGCACACTGAGCCTGCCCCACCAGGGCTCAGACACCAAGCGTGAACTCATGGATGCTGTTCTCAAAAGTCTTCTTCCCAGTCTTAGAGTCGACAACCCTTAAGAAGAAAATGGCGCTTCTCCAGCCCATGTTTATTTTTTATTTTGAGATACTCTCTTTAAGTTGCTGAGGCCAGACTCGATCCTCCTGCCTTGGCCTCAAAAGCAGCTAGGATTTTAGATATTCACCACAGTGCCAGCTACAAGTAAAAATTTTGATAGCTCTCCCGCCCCTGCATTGCTTCCTATCTAGGAAACATCTGCTGAATCCCTGCAAAATGACCCAACCGTTCAAATGCATATGTCCTTGTGGGGCACATCAAAGCCTCCCTAATTCTGCCCTTTAGAAAGACACATACTATATTTAAACTCTGCCCACACTACTTAGCAACAGATATGCATAATGTAGTGTTTTGAATCTGAGCCCTGTTTATGGCATCGCTTCCCTCAGAACAAGTTTCAAGATCGTTGACAATTGCTATTCCTCATCTGGCCTCAGGGCCTCTGGCAAAGGAGCACAGAGCAGAAAGCAATTACAGGAAGCAGGCAGAGTGTCAGCAGAGTGGCAAGATGTGGCACCTTGCAGAATCACCAAGGAGGAGGATTAAGGAAAAGCATCCAAAGTAATTATCCCAAAGACCAGTGGGGACAAGCCAAAGCTTCTACAAGTTCTCAGGACGCATCTTAATGTCCTTAGCCAAGAAGTCCAAAGAGCTGTTTTGCCTGAATAATTTGATAGAATAAAGACTTCTGCTCAGAAAAAAAATCTGCAATTAAATGTGCACCTGCAAGGACACTCTTCCCATGGAGCTCCTGTCTGTCTTACCTGTAATCTCTCTCTCAGCCCCTCTCGCTGGTCCTCCATATGTAGAAATAAATTCACTTTCTAAATCTGTGTCTTGATACTAATTCCATTGTATGGGGTTGGGTTTGAAAGAGTATTTGAGATGGAGTCATAGAAGCACATAGTCATAAAAATGTAAAATGCTGGCCTTTTAGAATAAGAACAAGCGCTTTTCACCAGAGGGACTTGGAAATGACAATTGTGGTTATGAAATGCACTCTTTTGTTTGCTGTTCTCATTCTTCTCTCTAAGCACAGGTATTTTTTTGTTTATTAAAAAGTATTTCATACTTTCTACAGGTATTTTCAAAATTTTAGGAAGTTTCTCTTTGCCCTTGTAGCTGAGAGGCTCAGCTCCTCCCACACTGGTTTCTTAGCCAACCTCACCTGACTTCTTAGTCTCAGCTCAGGTGGGTTTGGTATTGACATGCCGCCACATGCCAAAGTATTTTCAGGCCCCACGAAGCCCATTGTTAAAGTGACCCCTGCAGACGACGGTGCTGTGTGCATCTGGAGTGGACTCGTGGGGGAATTTTAAGACCGAATCTGTCACCTATGGCTTGCATGATGAACAAGACACTCAGAACATTTGATGCAGCTGGACCTTTGTCTGGTCACACCTTGCACCCTCAGTTGCACCCTGAGCTGTGGATTCTCCACACAGAATCTCTACGGCAAAATTAAACAGTTGCCTGTTTGGTTTCTGTCCATCACCTGAGGAGCTCCTGGGCTGACTCTCTACAAGGCCAGACAGTTGTGCTTTGACAGCGTGAGTTCATTTAAAATCAGGCCAAAAGAAGCCTCATTACAGAGCTGAATGTGAGACGGAGAAGAATTTAGAGTTCTCTCAATTCTAGGGGCAACTATGTGTCCTTCCCAGGTTCATGCAGACAGGCAGGGCCACAGTCGATGCCAGCTGCAGCACCCAGCCATGTTGCCCAGGCTGACTGGCTCAAACCCAGCTGGATTCTGTCCCCATGACAGAGGGCAGCAGCTCACTGTGAGCCTGGGGGGTCACCTCTTCCAATAGCCCACGGTTCGTCCAAAGTGCGTCTCTCTCCTGGTGATGCTCATGTCCCCATCCCTCTGCCGCAGGTGAGTGGCAGCTCCCGGGAGGACACTGATAGACTGTTAGTCACCACACTGGCACAGCTTGAAACACAACTGATAAATTTGCTGTGAACACTTCTCATCCCCGGGAAGCCTTAACTTGCTCAGATGCGTATGGGGCTGCAAAGCTGTCAAAGGAACTGTCCCTGGAAAGCCTCTCATTTTTCTTTTAGTGGCAGTTCTTAAAAAGTCACAAAGCAAAACAAATTACCCCATAAAAGTATAATGGCACACAGGAAAGTTCATGAAAACCTCCCGCAGGCCTGTGGCTGCCACGACACATACCCACATCCCCTTGTAGAGACTGCAGGTTCTGTAGGGGACCTGGGACCCAGAGGGCAGGGCCCACTCCCAACCATGCTGCCTGAACAGCCTGAGCTCACCATGGCAGCATCCACCTTGTGTAACCCAATAGACAACCCTCCGGGGGGATTCTAGGATCTACCGGGAAGCTGACATTCCCAGTCACTGCCTCACTGAGAAAAATATCTCCATCTGCTGCATCATAAGCATCGGCCTCCCACTGTTTCCACACCTCTCACCTCTTAAACTGGGGCCCTTCTCTCTCCTACAGCCTTTGCATTCCCAGAGACACTCATTTCCAGGCACACTTCCCTCCTTTGAAAGCTTAGTCATTACCAACACACCAACAACTTGTTCTCCTCCTCCACAGCCATGGCCTCCTGGACAGTCCACTTGGCGTCTTCTAGACTCACATTTAGAGCAGGTTCTTGACCACTTTCCTCCTCTCGGGGATCGCCCAGCACCACGAAGCCTTTCAAGGAGTCCAGGGGGGCCCTGTCCCTCACTCCTCCAGGCCACATAGGACCTCACCATCCCATCCCCCTCCTCCACATGCCTCTCCTCCCTCAGCACCCCCTCAGCCCCATGTCGGCCCTGGTGCCACACGCAGCACAGCGCATTACTCTGTACTCGGTCCACATTGTGCCCTCTGGCAGTCTGTGCATCTTATCTCCCTGAAGATGATGGAGGGACGTCCATGAGGCTTCTCTTACCCAGTGGCCCCACTCTTATGGTTATCTCCTTCCTTCCCTACACCCTCTCTCACCTTTTCCCTCTCTCATCTTTGTCCCCGAGGACAGACATTCCTCGGTCTGTCCTTCAGTCTGTCCATCTCCTCTGTGGCTTGAACCTTCCAAAAGTATCACTACTATCTGCTCCCCACACACGCTCTGCTTCAGAGTAGCTGAGAGGCCTTGTTCCCAGCCCCCTCCCCTGGTCTCAAGAAAGGGTGCAGGTCCTTGCCCTACACTCCCACGGCCCACGTAGGTGTCTGACACTCAGCGCTTCCTGCCTGTGGGGCGCTTGCACGCTCTCTCTCCCTCTTTTTGTCTGTCTGTCTGTCTGTCTGTCTCTCTCTCTCTCTTTAGGCTTTGGGAGTCAGGCCCTTATTCCTCCACTGCACAAGAGCCCAGCACCTGACATACACACAACCACCAGGAAATACAGCCTCTGTAGAGCAGGACTGGGGTCTCTGCCTCCCTTGTGCCCAGGGCACCCTCCATCTGTCCTCCGTACCCAGGAGGCTGTCAGGGATGGTCCCTGGTTGACAGCCACTTGCAGTCACTGTGGGCTGAGAGCAGGACCCCATCTCTTCTTCCTGTATCAGGAAGAAAACGCTCCATCTCCGTCCACTGTTTACGAAGGAGATACTTTTTTTAAAAAACTGAAAGACAGCTTTCCGAACCATTCTTGTATCTGCAGCTTCTCTGAATAAACAATTTGAAATATCCTAAGGAAATATATTTGAAGCATGCTGTCTTCCTCCCCCACAGGATGATAGGAAGATAAAAGGCGACATTGCATGTGGAACACAGTAATGAATCCCTTCAACAGACGTGTTTAATAAACACCAGCCAGAGCCACTAGGACCAACACAAACCAACCAGGGGCTGCTAAATAAACGATGTTGCTCAGAGGCCAGTGAGAGCTGGGGCACCATTAAAATGCCTTTAATAATGAAAGCCATTATTTTATGGGGAGAGGAGAAGAAATTTGGAAAGGTGGGGGGGGGAATCCTGTTACTCATAGGACCCCCTCCCACATAATGAGGATTTCTTTTGGACTTGAATTAAGAACCTAAAAAGAACTCTTTATCTTTACTGCTTCCTTCTGCCAATCATTCCACAAGGAGTAGGGAAATATTTCAAGAAAGCCATCATGAAAAATGACACGCTGTTATCATTTCCACTCAGCACATTAAAGAAAACTTCCTTCCACACAGAAGCAGCTTTCCTGAAAAAGGGTCCTGCACATAAGCTGTGTGTTTTATGATAGCAGCGCCCACCAGGAAACCAAGACTCTAGTGAGTAGCCCAGGAGGACAGCAGGCAGCTCCCAAGGACTGCTGAGTAAGGACAGTGAGTCCAGGTCCCACCCATCCCTCCCTCATATAATGAGATGTAGGAGAAATTGCACCCCTCCCTATTTCACAAAGGAGAAATTAACAATGGAGGAAGAAAACACACTAGACCAAGAACACATGGCTTCATTCACTTCTCTGGAAGTCATCCCTGATTGGAAGCCTGCTGCTAGTGTCTGACAGAGATTGGCCACAGCCATCGCCTCCCTTCGCTCTGTGACTTCAGGGTCGGGAACTCTCAGGGTGCAGTTCCGGAGTCCTTTGACACACTGATGTCCAAACCCACACCTCAGTGGTCTGCCTATCACCCTACAACAGTTTCCATATCCTGTCCCCTCTCAAAAGTAGTTGTCCTTTCTCTGCAAGCTCAGTATGATCATGACATTAGATATTCTGGAAAGAGATAGTGTTATTTCTATTGAAAACACAAGTTATACACTGAGATTCCATCTCACTCCACAAAGAATGGCTACTATCTTGAAACTAGCCCGTAGCCAATGCTGGCGAGGCTTCAGGGAGGAAGGAACCCTTCTCCTTGTTGGTAGGAATGTAGAGTGGTACAGCCACTTTGAAGATCAATGTGGAGATTCCTCAAAAAACTAGGATTAGAGGTTCCATTTGACCCTGCTATTCCTGTGCTAGAGTTATACACAAAAGAATTAAAAGATTCATATCACAGAGACATATGTGCACCCATGTTTATAGCAGCTCAGTTTGTGATCATTAAATCTTGGAAACAACCCAATTGCTCATCAATGAAAGAATGAATAAATAAGACATGGGGTTTTTAAAAATAAAATAAAGTATTACCTTGCCATAAAGAATGATAAGTTTGAGTCATTTTTACTCAAATTGATATACATGAAAGACATACTCATAAGTGAAATAAATGGGTCACAGATATGTAAATATTGTATCTTTTCTCTGTTATGAGAAACTGAGGATGTAAATGAGTCCTAGCATGTGTGATAGATATTGTGAAATAGAAAATATTCAAAGGGATAAGAGGGTTAGGGGTAAGTAACAACAGGCAAGAAAAACACTTGATTCAGATTTTTAAAAAAGGAAACAGCTGGGCATGGTGGCTCCCATCTGTAATCCCAGCACTCAGGAGGCAGAGTCAGGAGGATTTCTTTGAGTCCGAGGATTGCCTGGGCTACATAGTAAGCTCAGGGCCAGCCTGCACTACAAAGTGAGACCCTGTTTCAAAATAAAATAAAATCATTTTAAAAAGGAAACAAAACTTATGTCTATAAGGGGAGGAGGGTTGTAGGGTGGGCAGGAAAATAGGAAATAACAAGAATTAAGTTGTATCATAGACTGGTACAAATTCTCAATGTTGAGTGTGATCATGATGTACTTATAAAATGTACCGATAAAGATTCAAATCTTAAAAAGAAAACACCAGGTTATTGCACCCTTGGAGTGTGGGTCATGTGCTTCCCAAATCCCTTTCCACACGGCAGCCTCTTTTCCACACACAGCTTCCTGTGTCCTCCAGCGAGTAGGTTTGGAGCAATCTTGGTCACTCAGGGTTACTTAGATATCAGTGACCTTTTGGTCCCCAGCGATTCCTTCCACCCCACAGGGCTCTGATAAAACTGACATCCAATGAGAGACAGGCCAGAGGACCTCAGAGCCCTGTCCCCCAGCAACTGGTTTAAATTCACTTAACACTGTGGAACAGGAAAGCAAGCTAAGAAGGAGCCTGGCCTGGAATTAATGTGTGCAGTTTCGGTGATATTTTTACCACAGAATTAGCATATATTCTGCTTCATCCAAATCA
>PVIR01024283.1:5390-26198 GCA_004026965.1 Petromus typicus | reverse complement strand
ATAACAATACTGGGTGTGGAGACCCACACCCAGCAGCAACCAATACCACATACCACAGTGCCGGGCGTGGTGGCTCACGCCTGTAATCCCAGCACTCGGGAGGCAGAGGCAGGAGGATTGTGATGTGAGTTTGAGGCTGAGCTGAGGGCCAGCCTGAACCACAAAGCGAGACCCTGTCTCAAAAAACCTAAAAAAAAAAAAAAAAAAAAAATGCCCCTCCAGATTCTGGACTGTGACACTGACCTCAGTCTCATTGTCTCCTTTGCTCAGGTGTGCTGTCAGAACAAACTTCAGGTCCTTTGGGACAGAACCTAGATGTGGAAGCCTATTCACAATACAGCAATGTCCAGTTTCCCCAAGTTCAACCACAGATTGCCTCCTCGTCCTATTATTCCAACCTGGGCTTCTACCCCCAGCAGCCGGAGGAGTGGTACTCGCCTGGGATCTATGAACTCCGGCGAATGCCCCCTGAGACCGTCTACCAGACAGAGACTGAGGTGGCAGAGATGCCCATAATGAAGAAGCCCCGGATGGGTGCCTCAGCTGGCAGAATAAAAGGGGACGAGCTGTGTGTGGTGTGTGGGGACAGAGCATCCGGATATCATTACAACGCGCTGACTTGTGAAGGTTGCAAAGGTAAGTGCCTGTCAGTCAGCAACTTGCGTTTCGTTAGAGTTCTACTACCTTGATGGTTGAAATCTCTGAAACTAGATTCTTCCCATTTTCTCCTTTGCATTTACCTTCCCTCCTTCACTGGACTGCCATAGATTTCTGCAAAGTAAGTAGATATAAGTGACTGTTTTCATATTCACAAGCTTCATATATTGTTCAAAGAAATTTATTGTTTTATCAGTTCTAGATTTCATTTTTAAAGGAAAGGGAAGTTGATGAGCCTAGCACCTTTAAAATTGACACCACGGAGGAATATCTGTCCCGAGGTAGAATACCCGGATCATATGGTAGATATATTTTTAGTTTTTCTGAGGATCTCCCAGATTGTTCATGGCAGTGGCTCTGCTGTTTTACATTCCTACACCCAGTGTATGAGAGCTTCTACCCCTCCCATCCTCACCAGCATTTGTCATGGTTTTTGATGATAGCCACTTTAACTGGGGTGAGATTACATCCCAGTGTATTGGTTTATATTTCTTTGGTGATACTGAGCCATTTTTCACATATTTGTTGGCTATTTGTATTTCTTCCCTTGAGAAATGTCTATTTAGATTGTTCGCTCATGTAAAAAGGTTACTTGCCATTCACTGCAGCAGCGCTGGATTTATTCTAGGAATACAAGAAAGAGCCAACACTTGTAAACACACTCATCTAATACATCATATCTGCAGGAAGACAGACAAAAATAATATTATCATCTCAAAACTCAAGCACATTTGCTAACATTCAACATGACTTTATGATTAAAACCCTGAAAAATATAGGTATAGAAGAAAAGTACTGCAATGTAATGAGGGCTACAAATGATCTTATGTATGACCCACAGATAACATTATTCAAATTGGGGACAACCTGCAAGTGTCTCTGCTAAGATCTAAAATACAAAAAGGTGTTCACCTCCTCCAGTCTTATTCAATCTAGTACTGGCAGTTTTAGCCAAAGCAATTAGGCAGGAGAAAGAAATACAAGGCATATAAAAGGCATATAAAGAAATACAAGGCATATAAATAGGAAAAGGTAAAGTATGATTATCCCTGTTTTTATATGGCATTAGATATAGAGAAGGTTAAAAACTTCACTGAAAATCTGTTAGAATTGCTAAGCAAATTCAGTAAAGTAGGATATAAAATTAACATACAGTAGCAGTCATGAAGTCATTGAAGAAAAAATCATGAAAGCAATCAGATGTAGATAGCTACAAAAAGTCAAGATAACTAAGAATAAATTTAAACAAGGAAAAACCTCTACAAGGAAAAATTATAAAACAGTAATAAAATACATTAAAAAAGACAGAAGAAAAGAAAAGATCTCATGTTTAGGGGAAAATTAATATTGTTTAAATGTCTATGCCACTCTTAGAAGTAAACAGATGCAATGCCATTCTCACCAAAGTACCTAAGACATTCTTCCTAGAACCAAGCACTCCTAAACTTCAAATGGAAGCACAAAAGATCTTGTATAGCCCAAACAAATCAGAAACTAAAAGAACAAAGACGAAGGCCTCACAAAACATACTTAGAACTTGAGTAACTAAAACCACGTGATATTGCCATATAAATAGACTCACACCAGTGAGACAGAATTGAGATCCCAGAAATAAACCCAAGCGTCTATACCAACTGATCCTCAGCAAGATGTCACAAGCATGCGTTGGAGAAGGAAGAGCACCTTCAATGAGTAGCGCTGGGCATGTGGATGTCTTGGTTTATGCAGAGCCCCATTTGGCCATCCCAAGCTGGGTGAACGTCACACCTTTTACAGCTGCCATTGTCATTTTCTCATTTTGATAATTGAGTCGTACGTCTTGCTGTTAATAAAGTCCTGGGCACAAACAAAAGTGAGGGCAGTTAGGTTGAATGTCAGTATCAGATGGTCCTAGAATGACCTAGAGAATCCTGAATTTTTAAAGACTATCATAAAATAAAAATTACAAGTGGATTAATATGAGGAAAGCATAGCATACCCAAAAGCATAGCTACACAGACAAAGGCGTAGCACATAGTCAAAACAACACATGTCAGTTATTCTTACTTGTGGTCTTTGAATCCATGTCTAGAAATTGTGGTAAAATATGGCTATTTTCTGCTTCTCTTGATCAGCTTTGGTGCTCATGTTATTACCAGCTGTTCATTAAGATTTACAGTATTTGACTTTTTCACATTGTTAAAAGCTACTTTGTCTTGACTGTATAGACCAGTGCTACTCAGTCTGGTCCCTGGTCCCAGTGTCACTTGGGAGCTTTGAGGAAATGCAAATTTTGAGGTCCTAGTTTAGACCTATAGAATCAGTTTCTATAGAAATAGGGCCCACAGACCTGTGATTTAACAAGCCTCCAGGTGAAAGTTTGAGAACCCAGGGACAAGTTGAATCTATCATCACCTGAAGAGTCTCACGTGGCCAAACAGCTTGGTTGTGCGTTAGGACGGAGAGACAAGCAAGGATAGGGACAGGGAGTGGGCTGCTGCCCCTGGAGGCCATTGGAAGGACAACTCCACAGACTACAGTGTGGACGAGAAGCGGGGCCAGGGAGACACAGTCTCTACATCCCACTTCCTGCTTCGACATGGAGAAGGGAAGAAGGTGCATCGTTTACCCCGAAGGTTCGATTCAAGAGAACCGTCCGAACATAAATACTTTTGAACCTCCTCACATCGGCACTGACCACAAGCTAGTTCTCTCAGTTCTTTGAAACAGCTATGGGAAGTAGCAGATCCTGTGCTCATCTTGAAGGAGGAAAGATAAGCGCATCACTTCCAAAAGAGGTGAGATTTAGAGAGCACGGCGCTCATAGTTTATGCCCTGTGGGTGCTGCACTTCAGTAACAAAACTTAGTAATTCTCATACCTTAGGCCTGATGTATAGAAGAAGAGATGGAAGCACAAGAAGTTAATTAACTTACCTGGTTAATTCATAGCTAGTTAGGGGGTGGAGCTTTAAAACCGTCGATTGTAGCTCTACAACTCTGGAGCCTGTATGAGTAATGCTTCTCAGTGCCCGGCCACTGAGTGGTCCCTTGAGTCTTCAGCTTTTCGCTCAGGGCTCATTCTGACTATCTCACTGCCCAGAGGAGAAATGTCAAACGATCTATTTAGGCAGTAAGAATTCAGTACTGTCGGAACCCAGGAAATAAATCTTTGGGAAAACTCATCTCCTCAGAAAAGAACTCTGTGGTGACACTTGGGTCTCCCAGAAAATTCTGATCAACCACAGACAAGCCCTGGACAAGCACAGGGTAAGGAAACACCAGCTGCAGGAAATACAAATCACACAACACTGAGATTCAGTCGCTCTGGAAAGGATGGTCACCAGGGCATCAAATAACAGCAAAGGCCAGAGAAACTATGGGGAAAATGAATCCTTCTGCACTGTGAGTGGGAACTCACACTAGGACAACCACTGTGGAAATCCATATGGAGAATCCTCAAAGAACTAAACTAGAGATTTCATTCGGCTGAACTATTCCTTTTAGAAATCTTCCTGGAGGAGTTAAAAACACTATACTATAGTGGTCCATGCATCCCCAACTCATCATAGCTCATGGAGGTGGCTTATATGTCTGTGAACAGATGAATGGATTTGAAGCGTGATGCTTATGTACAGTGGAATACTACCCTGCCACAGAAAAGGGTGGATCTGAGTCTTCATGGGAAGATAGATGAACCTTGAGATCATAATGTGAAGTAAAATAAAGCAGATGCACAAGCTTAAAGGTTGCTTGATTTTTTTGTATGAGAAACCGAAGGTACAGATAAAGTAAGAGAAAAATAAAGGATCGAGCATAGGAAACAGGGAGATAGATCTCTTACAAATGAGAAAAGGACTATGAGATGGAGGAAGGGTACGTTAAAAGATTTAAGACATGTTATGCAACTCTCCACAATGCATGTTATACCAGCTCCCCATGATGAATGTAGTTATTATGAATTACAAATGGGAACTAGTAAAAATAAACATTTTTTAAAAAAAGCAATTGGGAAGGAGCCATCCTTATATGATAGAGCATAAAACCCTGAGGGACAAGGCCGGAGGAACTGAGTTTGGGGAAGTTTAAAAGGAGAAGCTAGATTTGGACAGAGATCCATTTTAAGGAGTAGAGTAAGTCAGGGACTTTCCACTGATTTTGATTTAAATTTTGCATTGATGGTGTCTGCAAAAGGACAAGTGTGAAAGGGAGGGGACAAGAGAACCCGGGCAGAGGTTATGCTGTGTGTCCTCAGCTGTGTGTCCTCTGCGAAGGCCCAGCCACCAGGATGCTAGCCTTGCTACCACTTCAGTTCCTGCTGCAACCCCTCCACCAGGAGAGCACCAGGGAGCCCTGGCAAGGCCAGGTGCGGCTATGTCCCTGTACACCTTATTTACAAAGTCAGACAGGACTCTAAAGAGCAAGCACGGACCAGGCTGTGGTGTGCAGACTCCCGATCTCCTGAGGTTGTTTTCAGCAGGACCCAGAACCCTGTGAAGATCACACTCAATGTGTGTGCAAGAAATGGATCCCACTCATGTGTAATCAGGTCGAATTCAGTTTCAAGCTCTGGGGGAAACTTCACCCTGTTCGGGATGACTGCTCTCACTCCTGAAGCTGTGCCTAAGCACCCAGCTTTACGTAGTGTGGTGGAAGGACTGGGCAGTGGGGTGAGGTTCTGTCGCCAGTGCTGTTGCGGTGTTTTCTATTTGATAATCACTCACCGGCAGAACAATCCTCTGAGATACCATCCTGGGGTCCTAAGCATGCTCCTTCTTCATTTCTGGTCCAGTCTTTCCACTTCTTTCAGGTCAGGGGCTAGGGTCCCAGAGGATTATGCAGCCATTTCACCTACTGTTTGCCATGCAGGAGGCAGGGAGTCCTAAGAGCCTCTCTGGCTTGACCCAGGAAAGAGCATAAGAATTCCTGTGCTAGGATTGCAAATGACATTGAGTTTCTACCATTTTCCAATCTGCCCCTAGGACTCAATCAGGAGAAGGCCATTAAAAGGATAGAGTTCAGGGCCTTCATAGGTACTAACATGTCTGAGCTCTTCTAACTTTCTCTTAGAGTGTTTGCCACCTCCCCAAATCAGGAAAGTGTTTTTTAGTGGTTTGGAATGGGAGTGGTGTTAGGCTGTGATGATTTAAAACCCAATCTTTCTGGTCTTATCTGTTCTTTTAAGACGAATGAATACTGTCAGCTTAATGACTAGGGAAGGGAGAAGGATCTGCAAGGAAACCCAAGAAGGAATACAGGGCAGGGGAGAGAGTACAAGCAAAAGAACCAGGGCTCTGTGATCCTACTTCCTAGTAGAGCCAACTGTAACAAAAGAAATGCAGCTATAGCCTCATTCTGCCATGTGGTGGCTTACCAAGACAACTGCGTGCAAGTGCTGAACACATGATCCATCATGATAGCTGCAAGGGAGTCAGGGGAGCTTGTGCTCAGCTTCCCCACCTCCACAGGGCAGGCTCAGGTGAGACTCGGGGAGGAGTGTGCAGTGTCTGTCAAGTGAGCGAACTCTCCCTCTCTGCAACACCTACTTTCTAAGGGCTTCAATCTGCAAAATGGGGAAACTTATCCATTCCAAAGGGTCTTTGTGGGAATTAAATTAGATTCTTGAATGTAAAGTTTGTGCCAGCTTTCTTGTTTTATATCATTTGTCAAACATTCGAAACTTAGAACCAAGCCATAAAAAGGAAGTGACTAATAAAAAAAAAACCTTAGCAATGAAACAAAGATCATAAATTTCCTGTTTTCATTGGCTTTTATGTGTAGCTCTATTAGAAATGTTTTAATTTGTCTTAATGTTGTATTTGTCAGACATTTATGGCATCAGTGAGAGAAAATGCAGTTTTCAATATTAAAATAATAACTGTAGATCACAAGCATAATGCCCAGTGACAGCGATGGCCATTTTCTTAGTCCTAAATTAAATCAAGAGCTTTCTTTCTTCTCTGTTATCGGAGCAGTTTATGGAAATGTGCTAATGTCTAAATGAATTTTTACTCAAACCTTAATCAACAAAATCCATCAAACTGGGAATTCCAAATGGCCATTTCCTAATAGGTCAGTGTCTGTCATATCTGTCTCAGTGCCAGAAGTCTTCGCGTATCACAGAGAGGCTGATGGAATTCTTAAAAGGCACTGTCTGAGTGAACGGCTGACCCAACTGTCCTTCTGAATATATTTGTATTTGAGGCCATGGACCAGCATTAGGGTTCCCGCTGAAATTTCAGAGAAGCTTCCAAAAAATTGCTCCATCAGAGTAGATGCAGACTGTTTCAGATGGACACTCTGTTTACAGGCATTTGTGGAAGCTGAGGAGCCCGGAGCCTCAAATAAACTTATTGAGGTACTCTACAGATAGAGGAAGGCCT
This sequence comes from Petromus typicus, assembly GCA_004026965.1. Lineage (NCBI taxonomy): Eukaryota > Metazoa > Chordata > Mammalia > Rodentia > Petromuridae > Petromus > Petromus typicus. The sequence continues at coordinate 19,181 of PVIR01024283.1, read as the reverse complement.
GGCCTAGGAAATATTAATATCGATCCCAATAAACTCTGCAGGTGAATCTGTCCTGGAATATAATCCAACATGGGATTCTACACAGTTTCACTGTCTGGGAAGCCTTTTGTCATATGTATGACATCACAGGAAGAGTGGGATGCTGGGAAAGCTGGCAGTTAGGATTCCATCGACAGATTCTGTTCTAGGCTGTCGTATATTAACTGATGTTAACTCTAGGCTTCAGATTGCTCACCTGGAAAATGAAGATAACAAGAAATACAGGGAGGAGGGAGAAGAGGAGGGAAAGGAAGAGGGTGAGGTGATAATGGTTATAATGTTGCTACTGCTGCTGAAGATGACAGATAACATACAGCAGGCGATTATTACTGTGTAGAGCAGCACTGTTCTGGGGCCTATTGTGTGCTGATTTAATCTTACAATTACTGTTTGAGGTAGTTATTTACTGACTATCCTAAGGAATAAATAGGATAGTGGGTGTAAGGCAATTAATGGATACTTGCCAATGGTAAATCCTCAGTATACGCCTGCTGTTCCTACTGTTATCATTGCGTTCTTAAGTGAGAACAGTCACAAAAGCGTATCAAAGAAAACGCAAAAGGCGTGTAGGAAGCAGGTCCGAGTGAGTCTAGAGGAGTGAACTAGGTCTGGGACTGAGGCAGCTACAAGCAGCCAGCAGGCAGCCCCCGTTCCTGGTCTCCCCTCCTGGGAACCAGACATCATACGAGATGCTGGGGCTCGGGCACCAGCTCTGCACTGCGCTGGCCTGGGAGTCCAAACGGTTCTCAGAGATACGCAAAGCCCAGCAGAGGGTGACCGCTGGCCTCAGCAGCTCAGTGGGGACCGGGGGGGGGGGTGGCAGTGGACTTTTGCTTTCTCTTCCTTTTGACTGAGTCACCGCTTAGTCAACATTCTGTCAAAGCAGTGAGAAAACAGGATTCCAAAGCCAAATGGTCAGAAGGGATGTTGCTGAGTGAGGCCTTTGGCCTCACTGTCTCCACCCCCAGTGCTCCCAGAGGGCCCTGCGTGACCTTGCTCTTCTCTCTCTCCCCGCCCAATTACATTGATTTCCCCTGTGATTTTTATTACTTCTTTTCTCTTGCTTAGTTTGGATTTAACTTGTTCTTTTTTCCTAATCTCCTAAAGTTAAAGCTGAGATTATTGCTTTTAGATCTTAACATAAAATATATATTTTAATCCTATGAATATCCCTGTTTGTACTCAATTCCACCTATTTTTGGTAAATTCCACCTATTTTTGGTAAGTTCTGTTTTCATTTAGTTTATTTTCAGTGAACCTTTTAGGCAGTCACTTCTGTGTTTCAGATTTACTTTATGTCTGACTTTTCAGAGAACTTGGTGATTGGGTTAGGTGTGAAACGTTACATTCCTATATTTTCCAAATACAGTCTAACATTATCCAGACTCACAAACCTCCTAACAGATGAGAAATCCCACTTGGGCTGTGTTTGAGGGTGTGTGAGTTCGGACTGTGCACAGCGCTCGGGTCTTACACAGGGTGAAATATTTTGTTTTCAGTTGTTTGCTCCTAGCCCCACTTTGAATCTGTCCCTTCAAAGGGAACATCATAGACAGTGCAGCATGGACATTTAAAGCCAAATTTTAAGGTTGTGCTTCTTAGCATCTTTCTGTCCTTATCTCAGAGCTAGCCCATGATCAATCTGTCCCGCTGCTGGTGGCTCTTTCTGAGAGCTGGGCCAATACTCACAGGTCCTGTGAGACTCAGTCCATCCCAGTTCCCCAAATTGGTTTCCCAGTAAACTGTGTTTGCTTCTCCTAACCCTGAAGCATTGACCATAAGTCTAACATTTATGAGATGACCTCATATAACCCTTTCATAAAAAAGCCCTCTGCAAGAATTATCTTCATTTACAAGTAGACACCCTAGTGTTTGTCTCAGCAAGTAAATGTAGAAAGGCAATTAACTTCTCCTTGGGATGGAAAGAAAATGAAAATGTAGTAGAAGCAGCAACAAAGTACACACGATCAACTCAATAAATGATTAGCTTGTCTTTCTAGAACTGTTTCAAAATGCTCGTTATGGAACTCAGGTCTTTGTTATGGGCCCAGCGTGTACCAGGCTGCGTGAGATTTGGGGAGATTAATATCTCAAGACAATTGTTGGAACTATAAACTCCTGACCGGAAGGACAGCACAGTGGAGTGCAGAGTCGAAGGGGCCTGTCAGTATTCAAATCAAGCTCAACCATTTACTGTCTGTAGGACCTTCTGCAAACTCCCCTCTGTGTAACTCAGCCTCTTCTTCCGGGAGAAGGGTAATAATGGACAGTATCCGTCTCACTGGCTTGTTGAGAACATTAAATGAATTGCCACATGCGGAGTGTTTAAAGCAGGGCCGAGCCAGACCTAAAAAGCATCTCCCTTGAGGTTGTATTAGAGGTAAAGTTCTCTGGCTACACTGCTTTGTGTCTTCATTGCTATTTTAAAAACTTATAGACCTTTAAAGTTTCATCACTTCCATCAGTATTTTATTGAGTTCAAAGTAATGGGCAGTGTCCTATGAGTGGTTAGAGTGTCACTAACTTGTGGCTGGCATGTACGTGCCTCTGTGTGTGTGTGTGTGTGTGTGTGTGTGTGTGTGTGTGCATGTGTGTGTGTGTGGCTTGGGGACAGGGTGGCTGGTATGCTGGTTCCATATGGATAAAGAAGCAGAAAAGCTGAGAATGCGCCATTCTGGAAAGCTGAGGGTCAGCGAAAGTACCATCCAGTGGCCATCCTACTGCCACTCCAGAGAGCCCTGAGTACCACAGTCCCCCAGGATAAAGAAAGAACGCTGTGCAGAGTCCTGGTCTACTTCTCTACTCCTCTTTTATTAGCAGGAAGGCTCTGTTTCTCAGTGAATTTCCTTTCCATTCATTTTCAAATGACTTTTCTGATAGGAGCACTGTTGAATATGCACAAGAAAGAGGAGATGGAGGCAGGGGTATGTGTAGGGACAGATTTGCATACACATAAATACAGTATATACACCCATATTTAAATGATCTGCTGATAATATTGTGTTCCCATCTCACAGTGAAAGCTAATTAATTCAGCTATTGAGATGATAATGGTTTCTTTCTCAGTTAATACCAGCTTTAAAAAACCCTGCAAAGTTGTAGGCATCGTTTCTTTGGCTTATTTTGGAATAAGGAGTTTTATTCTGTGAACTATTAAGCTGTCTATCAGTTTCTATGACAGTTTTTGAAGGAATTATTCCAGGGAGGGGCTGCAGATTATTACTGAGACACTGACTCATGTGAGTAAAGTGCTCCCTGGGCTCCCGCGTAGGTACCGGGATGGGGAAGTTCTCGTCCTGCTTTGGTTGGGTTTAAAGGCGTGCTTTGCTGTTTGCACCCTCAGTGTCAGCAGTGATCTGAAAGACAGTCTGTCTTTCAACTTTATGTCACAGGATGTGACATTTCAGGAAATGTTAAGACCTTTCCTACTGAAATTCACGCCTGCCGACAAGTTCCTGATCCATCGTTGACTTTCCCCTTCATGTGCCTACCCTCTCCTTCAGCTTCTGCCTCCGTGGTTCGTCAGTCACCAGAGACAGGAATTTTCCCCCACCTCCTGCTCTTTACTGTCTTCCAGCCTGGTGCAGACATGACCGTCCATTCCCAGGACTCCACTCTTTTCCACTTTCTCCTGGAGTTTTTTCCACATACAGGGTGGCCATCTCTGCCATGTCAAACACTAGCGGCTTCTCTCTTTCTTCATGAACACTTGGCTCCTTTGTTTGGCTTTAAGGGATTTTAACTGCATTCTTCTCCCAGTGTATCCCATTATCCTTCTCCTACTAATTCCCTATACTGCACCCTTCCATCATCTTTGACTACCCACTCTTCCTGGGAACTTGTCCCTTTGCCCGTTTTCCACAATATCTATCCTCCCTCATGGTCCATGCCTCAAAATCCTACTTATTCTCCAGGACCTCACTCACAAATTATTCTTCCTTCATGAAATCTTTCATGACTGCCCCCCTACTTGGAATTAATGAAGGTCACTCCCAGCCCATATAATGTCTTTTCCTAGAGATGCTTGATTTTTTTTTTTTTTTTTTGAGACAAGGTCTTGCTTTGTAGTTCAGGTTGGCCCTGAGCTCAGTATGTAGCCCAGGTGAGCCTCGAACTCACAGCAATTCTCCTGCCTCTGCCTCATGAATGCTGGGATTATAGGCATGAGTCACCGTGCCCGGCATTGTTGTATGTGGTTACTGGGATCAAACTCAGAATCTTGTGTTTGCAAGGCAGGTGCCGGAACCACTAAGCTAGATCCCTGGCCCCTAGGTGACTGATTTTTAGGTGTTGGGAAACAATCATATTAAAAATGTTTTTCTCTGCTACTGGAAAATTATCAAAATAAATATGTAAATTTCTGTGCCTGCCATGAAATTGCTGCCCTTTCCTTTTAAATGTGGTTCAACCTATAGAAGCATATGGTGAGGCTTTGAAATAATCACTTATGCTCCTACATTCTAATAATTACCTAATTAGCTACCTGACACTTTACCTTCTATTATGCTATACACACAGTTGATCATCCTTCTAAGTTAGGAGCTCTGAAGATAAGAATATCTTATTCGTCTTGATGTCTCCCAGCTAGAATCAGTGGTCTGCTAACATAGGAAAGAACTCTTGTCTCAAATTTCTCAGGGAGTCAGTTTTGCAGAAATTTCACAGTGAATGTCTAAGAGCAAGTTAAATACCTTCCCTCTTTTGACAGTATGAGGAGGCCCGCAGTAGGAAGTTAGAGAGAGGTCTTAAAGAGATTCGGGGCCTCCCGATTAGCACCCCACTGCACAGGTCCCCTCACTGTAACACGGAGAACTTCTGTGAGAATTAGAAAGTGTCCCTTCCCCAGTACAGTCTGTATCTGAGGAACCTACTGCCCAGGCCCAGAGAAGGGGCCTTCAACAAGACTGCTTGACAAGATGGACGTGTATCTCTGGAAATGAAGAGACCCCATGGTTGGAGTGTGACTTCCCCCTGAGAAGTCAAGGGCAGGAGGAAGGACAGCCAACTGTTGGTGAGTAAAGGAGGGAAACAACTACCCCCCAGAGCTGGCTGGACTGGAGAAACCACTGTGGAGTCATCGCCTCTGGGCCAAGCCTGTCACCTAGAGAAAACTCAGTGTGAAAAATGGATCAAACTTCCAAGCTGAGATGCTGAAGAAGATGAGACCAGCTATGAGGGCTGCATTAGTCACTTTCCTGTCTGAGGGACAAATACCCAGGAGTCACAATTTAGAGGAGGGGTTTATGCTGCCTCGCAGTTTTGGAAGGGTCTGCACACAGGAGAGCTGCTTGTCCATGGCAGCCAGGAAGCGTAGCAAGGAGAGAAGAACTGGGGACAAGAACACATCCTTCCAGTCACACCCCCCAGTGCTCCCTTCACTAGACACCACCTCCTGATGAGAGCATGGACGAGTACAGGGACCCATGATACAGTCGCTTTCCAAGCGCTTGAGAATCTAACTACAGCAATGGCCCTGCATAGAAATGTGTTTGGTCTTATCAAGGAAGTGCCGGTGAAAGTATCAGTGATGGGAGGAGTGGCAGAAAGAATCAGCTCTGAGAACCTGCTAACAAACCTGCATATGATAATGCAGTGATTCCTCCTTATCCACAGAGGACATATTTCAAGACCTGCCCCCCAGTGGTGCCCGAAACTATAGATAGCACCAAACCTTAAATATATCTGCATATCACTTCTGATACAGTTTAACTTATAAATTAGGTTCAGTAAGAGATTATCAACACTACTAATAACAATGTGGACCAATTATAACAACATACCATGATAAAAGTCCTTTGGATGTGAATGGTAACACATATCTGCTGAGGGTATGTTGGAGAAAAATGATTCTCATCAAGGGCGGGATGCAGTGGAATGGTGTAAGGCATCACCACACCATGCAGAACAGTGTGCAGTCTGAAATGTATGAGTTGTTTAGTTCTGGAACTTTCCTTTAGTAATTTTGAACTGTGGTTAAATCCCGGTAACTGAAACTTCAGAATGGTTATCTGCAGAGCAGAGTAGAGGACTCCATACCCAGTGTGCAGACACATTCCTGCCTCTTGCCCTGCATCCATGTTTTCCCAGTCCCTCCAACTCTGACTCTGGAAGCAGCCATCCAGAACATGGCTAACCAGATGAAGGAGACGACTAGAAGCAGGACGCAGGGGAAGGAGAGGCAGAAGAGACAGTCACATCCTGTCCTGGAGCTGGGCATTTTACCTATCGCAGACTACAGCTGGGCTGCACCTTCTCAAGGGAGTTTGCTTTGATATCAAGGTTGACATTTTTTATTGTTGTGCTAGGCTGGCACATTAAGTTCTGACTCGAAACCTTGAATGCAACTTCCACCCTGAATTTCATGTGAACAGCAACACGATTTTTGGGACTCAGTTCATTCGTAATTTCCATCCAAAGCTGATGGCTCCCGGTGCCTGCTGTGCCCAGTGTAGACTCCTAAAGAGCCCCATAGCACTGACTTCACTTGTTTAGCTACTGGCGTAATTTGCCCTTCAGCCAAGCTTTGAACACTAGGCCGGCAGGGATGAGTTATCCCCCTCACGGCACTGATGCCTAGTGCTCCGTGGCACGCAACTACCTCCCAATAAAGGTGAAATGAGAGTAATTTATCATAAAAACAAACTCATATGGTTCCCTACGAAAGGCAATAATTCAAAGTTGTCCATATTTTGAGAGATAAATTTAAAAACAGCAGCCTTTTCAACAATATAGCATAAGAGGAAGTATCCTTTGTCCCCAGGATGTGCAAGGATTTCCTGGGTGTTTTCCTGAAGTGTGTGGAAAAGATGTGGTGGCTCTGAATCCAGTGTGTGACTGTGAGAAGTTTCAGGGGCTTTTTTTTTACACTTTTCAGTGTTTCTTCAACAGGTTTCTTCAGGAGAAGCATCACCAAGAACGCCGTGTACAAGTGTAAAAATGGTGGCAACTGCGTGATGGACATGTACATGCGGAGAAAGTGCCAGGAGTGTCGGCTAAGGAAGTGCAAAGAGATGGGGATGTTGGCTGAATGTATGTATACAGGTATCCACTTCAAGCCATTAAATTCCACCACAAGTCTCTTAAGGAGGCAGGTAACCCACATCACCAGGTAACCCATATCACCAGGTAACCCACATCATCAGGTAACCCACATCACCAGGTAACTCCCATCACCAGGTAACCCCCATCACCAGGTAACCCCCATCACCAGATAACCCACATCACCAGGTAACCCCCATCACCAGGTAACCCACATCACCAGGCTGATATGTCACATATTGCAAAAGAAATCTACCCAGCTGTCTGAGCTCTGGAAAAGAGTCAGCAACTTCTGAAATTGTCCAAGCAGTCGCCTAAGGAGAATCTGATTCACCTGAAAGAAGTGGTTATTGTTTGTTTATTTGTTTTGTCCCAGGAATCACGTGGAGTGAAAAGGCGTTAAATCACAAAGTAACGTGCTTTCGTGAGCTGTGAAGAATGACGCTGTGAAAGTTTCTCCCAAATTTGATTTTAATGTACTTTTTATTTATTACTTAATTAGCATAAAAATTCATAGGTGTGGGAGAAAATAGGAATGTTATGTAAAGTATAATTGCCTCTGAATTGTCTAAATAGAGTTTTAAACCAAGTCCTTTTTTAAAAATAATCCTCCTTCCCTTTGTACTGCTCTGAAGCGCTTTGTATAGGCTCACACAGGAAATTAACTTCCCCAGTTTTAATATAATTTTGTCCTTCAATCTGATAACGAAACACTGTATTAACTGTTGGCTTTGTGGGGAAGTGTAATCTTCATCAGAATTGGAATGCATGTTAGTCTATAACACAATTAATTTTTCATCCTACAGATTCTACAGACAACTCAGATTCTGAGATATGTCTCGTTCCCCCTCAAAACACAAATAGACAAACAAATGTCGCCAAGGGGATGGCAGCATGCAGGGAGGGAATGCCACATGAAATAATGGCGTGCGGAAAGTGACTCCAGTTCTATTGTTCCCAAGCTACACGGGCCACTGAGATGGACCCAGAGAAATAATATGTGCAGGAGGAGAAAAAATAGGTCTGTGAAAATAATCCAGCTCTGAAGTGATGAAAGTTTTATGGTGGCTGATCACAATCTCATTTTGGCATCTGTGAAACCAGAGCCTAAATAGAGGCTGCTACTGGAATCTAATCTTGCAATGGAAACTCCTGCTTTGATAGTAGCTGGTTTATGTTGCTCATTACTTAAATATGAACTTGTTCCAGTTGAAGTTCTGAGGACAATTTATGTAGTTGAGTCTCCCTGTATAAGTCCAAAGTGTTATTTATGAGTACAAATATTTCCAGTAACAGATATAAATCTTTTATGAATCAATAAACTAAATTCTCTACACAAAGAACTTCCTGGAACTTTATTTCATTAACACCAAGAGCAGAATAAGGAAGTTAAATGAGAGTATGAGATATTGTGCTGCATTATTTTTAGACTTCTGTTTAAGTATCAATAAAAAATGATATTACATGATCGTTTAAAAATGTTCAATCACTTTGTGTTAGGTTTCTAGCACTTAAAACATATGAAAACCTAAGTTAACCTAAAAGAAAAGGTTAGTACTGGCTCACAGCTCTATAGGGTTAGCCTACAGTGGCGGGACCCATCTTGTTGCTTTCAGACCCCTGGTCGGGGTGTAGAATGGCAAGTGTGGGGAATGCATGGCAGAGGAAGCTGTTCAGTTCATGAACAGGAAGCAAAAGAGAAAGAAGAGCCTGATATCCCACAGTCCTCTCTGAGGCCACACCTCCAGTGATCTAAGCACTGCCCACTGAGGGGGTCTATCTCTTAAAGGCTCCCCGCCAACACCACTACCAAAGGAGCATAATACTGGAGACTAAGCTTTTAACACACTGGCTTTTGGGGGGAACATTCAACATCCAAACTATAGTACTCCCTGATTATCCTAGTCTTTAACTATATTTTCAATAATCTGTGTAGTTGTGAAAATCAAGAAGATTTAAAAATTTTCTTTAAGGGTGTTAAGATTTGCTTTACTCAATAAACCTAATTCTGTGTGATGACTGTGAAGCTAAGTATACTTCTTATGGTATAGTAATGGATGAAAGTGATATTAATGTTATATTGTGGAACAGCGGCTCTCCAGGACTCCTGGGCCCTAGATAGAACATTTATCTTTATAATGCATTTTGTATACAGCTTCAGTAACACACATTCTTTGTGTGAAGCCTCTTTAATTGACTTAATTACATCTAGCTATATAAAGCTCTATGATCTAGATGTTATTTGCATTTTACAGATGAAGAAACAGACTCATGGAGGTTAAACTTCATGTACAAGGTCAAGTCTTAAACCTGGGTCTTCTCTTACATGTCTGAAGGACTAGAATTAGTTCTGCATTGAATTCCATTTATTTTCTGAGCCGAGTATGCAGCAGCTGCTTCAGGACTACACAGCAGACAGACCCTTTGCGATTGGTGAAGTCTCTCTGTTTGCTTTTTCAGGCTTGTTAACTGAAATTCAATGTAAATCTAAACGGCTGAGAAAAAACGTGAAGCAACATGGAGACCAGACCATGAGTGAGGACGGCGAAGGACGTGACCTGCGACAAGTGACCTCCTCAACTAAGCTGTGCAGGGTAATGACATGCAATGGTGACCGCCCAAGCCAGCGGGAGAGAGCTTTTGCCAGCCTATGGGTTATGGCTGAGAGACTTTCCATTTTGGTTGTGCCCTGAAATGGATCCTTCTTCTGAAAAAATTTTAAATTTGATTAGTCCATGTTCGCAGTACATAATGGCCTTCACACTGGGGAACTGGCACGGTACAAAGCGCATCTTTGTTCTTTTGAATCTGTCCCTTCCCCTTCTCATCCCTCCTTCTTCCTTCCATCTCGTGGTCCTGTTCTCTGCTAAGAAAGACCAATCTCCCTGTCTTCTACTGTCTTTGTTTGGCTCTTGAATTTATTTATACTTTGGGTTTCTCATAGCTTAAAGATAAGCTTGTGAGTCTGATTTATTTCACTTAACTTTCTGGTCTCCTGGTATGTTCGTTTTCCTACAGACGACTCAAATGTTCCCTTCCTTATGGCCACATGGTGCTTCACTGTGTATACCACATTTTCTTTTACTTAAGACAGAAATCCATGGTTTGATGTAAACTTTAAATTGACAGGTAAAAAGCAGAAATTCTTCTGGTTCTATTCAAATTCTCCTACCACGAGGCTGCGACTGCCGGTGGGAATGATTTGCTGCACAGCACGTGGTGGAGATATCCAGCTGAATTCAGATGGTCGTGGACAAGGGAGGCTCGGACTCAACAGGGCTTGTAGACTAGGTTTTATCAAGGAGTAAGATAGCGCAAACGCACATCTGTGGGCCAACAGAGACAAGCCCTTCCCACTTAGCCACAATTTCTAAACAATTTCTTGCAGCAACTTGAGACAAAATAGGGGAACAGCCAGGGTAACTGTACAAACACAGAGGCCATTTGGAAGAGTTTTAATTTGTCATTAGCTGAAATACCAAGAGGGGACAGGTGTCCGAGCTACACTCTTCTCAGTATTGTCACACTCTTGGCAGAGAGAGCTTCATCCATTTTCAGTTTTTCGGATACGTTATTCTGTATTCATTTCAGAATACGTAATAATATTATAGGAAAGTATTGCTACAGTGCTGCATCAGCAGCCCCTTGATATAAAGAAAGGAAGGGTTGACCCCATTATTCACACTAAAACAATGCTATTAAGAGGGCTATTCGGAGTCTGGATTGCCCAGATTGATGACTCTATATTTTAAGGGACAAGAAACAATTTTTCTGTAAAGTTCCAGATGTCTGGGCTCTGGTCACATGGCCCTCTGATCACAGCTATGTAATTCTGCCACTTGAGGGCAAAAGAATGCATAGATAGGCAAAGGAGTGGGGGGCGCTTACAACACCAGGTGGATCTGGTCTGTGGACCACAGTTGTGAACCCCTGAACAGCGGACTAGGTTGGACGGAGCCTCCATTTTATACGTGGAAACCTTTCCTTGTCTGTGGCTAAACTTCCAACTTTCACCAACCTTTGCTATGAAAGGGTTCGGTAAGCTTCATATTCATACTACTGCTTATTCCCCTAAGTACGTGAAAAGAATATTTGTTATCTTTTTGTCCTCAATAGGAAGATAAGCAGCTTGAAACGAGTTTGGTGAAGCAGGATGTTTATTGCACAGTCCTAAGAAAGCAGTTATGTACACGACGTTCGAGCTCGTCGTCTGTTCACCTTTGGGCCATTTTGCTGTTAGTTAATTCAGAGGAAATATGCCTAAAACCACCCTCCCTGACATCTCTTATTTTCTTGCCAGTGTAGGAGAGAACTGAACTCACTTCAGATCAGCAGAATCTTCTACATTATATTATGGATTCATACAACAAACAGAGGATGCCTCAGGAAATAACAAATAAAATTGTACGTATAACATCGAAAATGCATTTGCTTAAAGTTAGCATTTCCTGGGGCTTTGACTATCTTGAAGATAGAATTTATATAGAAGTGTGTTACTTGAAATGGCTAGATCTGAGAATTTAAATGATATCATTAAACTTTTAGCTATTTTAAGCAGTTAAGGGGAAAATGTTTCACATCCATCTTGTAAATAGTAATTGTTCTCTAAAGACCTGAGAAATAGGAACTTAGTCTTCAAATTTATTATTTCAATCTAGTTTTTCTTTAGTCTAATGATTTTATATTGATGTTTACTTATCTAGGTATTAATGTGTTTTTTCTTAAAATTTAGTTAAAAGAAGAATTCAGTGCTGAAGAAAATTTCCTCATTTTAACAGAAATGGCTACCAGTCATGTACAGATTCTGGTAGAATTCACAAAAAAGCTGCCAGGTATTTTTAAATTTAAAAGCTTAATATTTATTAAGTGTGTAAATATGTGGCACAGATTACATTAACCATCTTACATAGAGTATTTTGTGCAATTCTCAAAATATTCCTGTATGATCAGATCTAACATTGCTATTATTTTTATTAATATGTAACTATTTCCCTGTTACACTTGTGACACTGAAGGAGGCAGGTATTCCTATTATAAAATTAGAATCATCTCAACTCTGACTTAATGTGCCTAACGACTACAGACATGACAATTTAGAGCCAGGAAGGATATTTAAAATCATTTTTAATCTTCCAAATCAATAGATAAAGCCTGAAACTTTGTAAAGTTGTTATTCATCTGTAGATTTACTTCATAAGCAGCTGTTGATACCTGTTCTGAACACATGCTTAGCTAGTCCCTTCACTGGAATTAGTTTAAGACTATTATATCTGTAATAGACACAGATACACAGACAAGTTGCTGTTTGAACAAAGAGGAGTATTGCTGATTGTGGCTCAGGAATCCAGAGAGGCTTCAGGTAGGATTATATTTGAGCTGAGTTGAAAAGATAAGAGTTTTCCGGTTGGCAGAGGGAAGGAGGAGGATTCCAAGTTGAGAGGTTTGCTTGTGGAAAAGCAATGAGGCATGAGCAAGAATGGGGTTATCAGAAACACAAGAGAAAATCCGGTGGCTATGCATTCAATGTCTGGGGCAGGTCCTGGGTTAGACACTAAGGTAATTCAGGGCCAACTATGGACTTTAGTCCTGCTTCTTGGTGACAGAGATTTCGGTGGCATTTGCTTTTGAGGAGAGGAAAATGACGAAGCCTTTGTTACAGAGATGTACCTTTACCTTATTTGTACAAGGTGGTTTTAAATGGGAGGCAGGATCAGTTAGTGTGCTATTGAATAAGTCAGAGAAGAGATCTCTAAGCAATAGCAGTGGGCGATAAGAAGAAATATAATGAAGATGGCATGAGCTCAGTGGGACTCGGAGAAAAGCACATTGGAAAGAGAAAAAGGGAGATGTTTTCCAGTTGCTCTGAGGGTGCCAGTACAGAGACTGGGGTGCAGTCCTGTCCTCATGCTATTTAAGCTCATCAGTATAAATTGCTCCAATGTTTTAAAAAACATCAGAACTTTAGAACCCCATGGTTCAGAAGATTATAATAAATACCTTTTATGTCATTGTAATGCTTTAATGTTAAATTGCAGAAGGTAACTTCTGACATAGGATTTTAATTAGACTTGTTAATCTGCCCTCTTTTGCCAGTATTGGGTTATTGTTTTATTAAATGTGTCACAGCTAGACACATATCTACGCAAAATTCATAAAATATGGGAAGAAAATTTTCACTATCATTGAAACATCAATATTCTTTCGTTCTTTATTAGAAGTGGAAGAGAAACTTAATTTGTTATATGCTAATTAAGCTGATGGCAGTCTGGGTCAAAAACAAGATTGTACAACAGTAACGGGGGGAAGAACTGAGAAAATAAAAAGAATGTTTTTTTGGTTATTTAAAATAACCAAGAAATGATCGTAGGAAAAAATCTCATCCAAAAGAGCTGCCATCTTCCTAAGAAGGTAGCTCACCTGCAAGTGATGGCAAGATCTTCACATGCCTCCACTGCCCATGCCTCACCTCCTTTGAGGGAGTATACAATTAATGTATGTTCAAAAAAAAATTAAAATGGGCCGGGGAGTTAGCTCAGTGGTTCCGGCACCTGTCTTGCAAGCGCAAGGGCCCGGGTTCGATTCCCCGGTAACCACATAACAATACTGGGTGTGGAGACCCACACCCAGCAGCAACCAGTACCACATACCACAGTGCCGGGCGTGGTGGCTCACGCCTGTCATCCCAGCACTCGGGAGGCAGAGGCAGGAGGATTG